>RJWT010000512.1:0-65333 GCA_004365215.1 Cuniculus paca
CCAGCACTCGGGAGGCTGAGACAGGTGGGTCGTTGTGAGTTCGAGACCAGCCTGGGCTACAAAGTGAGCTCAAGGCCAGCCTGAACGGCATAGTGAGACCCTGTCTCAAAAACACCAGGGCTGGGGATCTAGCTCAGCGGCCTAAGCGCCTGCCTGGCAAGCCCAAGGTCGTGAGTTCAATCCCTGGTGCCGCAAAAAAAAAAAAAAAAAAAGAGTGCCCATTAATATGTATTACTGACATCATTTAAGCCTTTTATGTAAGACATACTACTAATTATTCTAATTTCCACTTTATAAATCTTGACGCGCAAACGTATGTTAAAGGGATAGTTTAAAAGAGATAATAAGATACAAAAAGACTGAGCCTTGGTGTTAATATTGAGGGATAAATATAAGGATTATTTTATACATCAACAAAAATTAATATGTAATTCTTGGTTGTTTGATAACGCGTAAATCATAACAGGTATATCAATAATATATTTTAAAATAATATATGTATGTATACAAAGTGCATTTGTAGTTCTCTACATTAATATGAACATGAATTAATATGAATAATCAGTATAATAGCAAAGATGGTTTCTAGTATTATTTGCTTTGTGTACTACACTGTAACCAGAAAATAAAGATCCAGAAAAGCTTGAGTTCAATTTCTTATCATTCCAAAGAAAACCTATTTTAAAGTCCATACCGTGCTGTGACCAGTATTCATCAGTGAGCATCAGTTTGACTAAATGGTTGATCTGCCACATTAACATGTATACAACTGGGTGTCAGTTCTCCCACCCCGAAGTGTTTGAACTGCAAATAGACAGACTCACTAAACTTCTAGAGTGTATTTAACTGATATTTAAAGGACTATTAAGCCTACTTCCTACTAACGGAGAGAGGGATAAGGTTGGAGGGAGTGGCAAATCCCACACACAGAGTAAACATAAATTGTTAAAATATTGTTTGGTAACAGCTAGTTGGACTTCTCTGCAGTGATTCTCTTTGGTGATAGCTACTAGACTGTACTAAGGCAAATCACAACATAGACCACATTTTGAGATTTTTATTCTTTCTTTGAAGGAAAACCAGTAAATTATATTCCTGAGAAACAAAACAGAAAACAAAAATGCTTACTTTCTGTGTCTTTTCCGGGCTCGGTTGTAGGCTTCCAAACCTTCTGTTAGTGTCTTCAACTTCTCGGGCTCCACCTGAGTGAGGGTATGAAGACCAAATCACATTACCCACACCTGTAATTGTTAAACATGGTTTTTACTTTCCTGCTGTACAAGCAGGTGCACCAGGGGAGGGAGCTTGAGCCTTCACTGCCCTGTCAAATTTTCTGTTCTTGCTCAACCTGAGGTTGAACCTGTGGCTCCCAGCTGCAGTGTCAGTAGAAATGAAAGACTGGCTTCAAAATCGTCAACATTTGAAAATAATATCTGGGGAACAAAACTTGGAATTAAAGTGACTTTCAATTAGCAAAATCATATAAATCAGAAGCTCTGGTTTGCTTTCTCCACTGCCTGATGCTTAGCAACCACACATTAGAATTTCTGCAAGCAAAGATAGGAGCCATAATTAGGGTGGATTTTGCGGCCAAGAGACTGGAGTTTGAATCTTACCTCTTCACACTTAACTTTTCTGAGACTTGGTTTCCTCCACTTTAAAATGAGGACAAATAACACCTACCTTGCTGCTTGACTTGCTGTGAGCATTAAAACATGACATAATGGTGCACACAGCCTAGTGTGGAGCAATTCTTATTATTTAAGATGCATGCCACCACGCCCGGCATTATGCTCTGTAGAGGCCACAGAGCAAGTGGGGCAGCTGGCCAAGCGTGGTTCATGCTCTGTGGGACAAGGGTGCTAGTAATAATACCTTACAGGGATGTCCCCTCCCTGTCCTGCTTTACCACTACCTGTCTGTGTAATGTGCTACCTTAATAGTTCACCCACTAAGTGTGGTGGTGGTGGTGGTGTGTGCACGTAGCCTTTATCACACCCTCCCACCTACCCAGTGATCTCTATCATGGTTCTTGAAGTCACACACCTTTTAAGAAAATTAATAAAGAGCAAAATTTGTATGTCTGTTGTGAATAAAAGCACTGTTAGAAAACTTTTCTATTTTTATTGACCTGTAAAAAAATCAATCTAAGTAAAAACAGTGTTGCTTGCTGTGTAAACACAGCTTTAAGGCAAACATCCAAGCCATCTGTTACTCCAGTTTCTCCTCCTTGCTCCTAGGCCACTTTTATGTAAAAATTCAGAGTTCATAAAAATGCTAAAGGAAGAAAATAAATATACTAACAAGCAAGGCAATTATTAACTTTTGTCTTTAAATCTTTATGTCTGACCCAATAATGCCATTTAGAAGTAATTTCTCTATGACCCTTTCAAATCTAGTAAGAATAACAGTGTTTCCATTATGTAGGAGTACCAGGATTTCTAATTGGTCCACAAGGTAAAAAAAAAAAAAATCAAATAATGGAAATGTTTTTTTCTTTTCATTCTTTGTATTTTGTCCCGAAGAATGTAAATACCTCATAAGCACAAGTTCATGGGACTGCCTGATCCATTGTATGCCAGAACGGGACAACTTTGTCCCTTATAATACTTCGCAGAAAGAAAAGTATCCTCCTATTGGATGACTAGAAAAGCTTAAGTAAGCAGAATACATCCATGTGTTGTTATTCAAAACAAACAAACAAAAAAACAAGTTGCAGATATATTTTCACATTTCATTTTAGAAATGAGGGTCCATCTTGTGTTCACTCACATGTGGGGAATATGAAAGATGATGTGCATACTACACTTATGTAATCAATAACTAATTCCACTTGTATTTAAATCAACTTGCCAGCAGAAAGGTAGCTCTCCTGCAACATAAAGTTGTTAGATATAAACTGGTGAGTAAGAGATTTTAACAGCTATTGATCAGGGGCCGGGGATATGGCTTGGCAGCACAGCACCTGCCTGGCAAGCATAAGTTGTGAGTTCAATTCCCAGCACCAAAATAAATAAATAAATAAATAAATGAATGAATGAATGTAAAAGATATTGATTAGGCCACAGAATGCAGGTTCACACAGAAACAAAGCAAGACACAACAATGAAAACTTACCCTCTTGGTTTTAATGCTAAAAAGCTGTTACATCAAGCTATTTTTTAAAAAGTCTTTTGAGTTTTATTTTTAGTTAACTAAGTAGTAAGGGAGAGTAAAAACATTTGTGTATTTTTATGTAAAAGGCACTGTTTTATCATTTAATATGATAGTACTGCCAACTAGTATTATTTTTCTTCTGCAGATGGGACTTCAGAGTTTTAATTAACATGGTCATAATTAAAACTCAGCTATAACTCCAAAATATTTAACTTCTTTCTACCATAACAGTGGGAATAACTGCCATTTTTATATATGTAAATTATGTATCTCTTTTACATAAATATATAACATTATATATGTTTTATACAAAATGTATACATATATAAAAGTTATATATAAAAATTACACACATAAAAATACACAGAAATGCACACCCAGAAATTAAACTTTTGAAAATCAAATTACAAGTTAATAGAACTTTAGGTAATAACTTGCCCAAATTTATCTTCAAATTTTTTTATACTTGGATAATTTTCCAGTAATTTTTTTCCTGAACTAATTCTCTACTATGGTTCTTTAAAAATGTCTCTGAGGCTCTAAGGTACTGCCATAATGAACTATATTATTTATAAAGGACTCAATAACCTTGAAAGACAAAGAAATGATAGCGCTTTCTGAAACTAAATATAAATAAAATAATACCTCTGTGGATTTCTGCTTTGAGAAGATTTTATCCAGAGGAAAATGTTTAATTATGTTCAGAATTTTAGTACGTTTCTATATTGTGTAATACATTTGATGATTGTGTGTTGTTTCTAGGGAAATATTCACACACTAGAACAATATTCAAGAAACTTCAACGATTTCACAAAAAACTGCTATCAGAGAAGAACAAAATAAATTCAATTTATCATCAAATGGAAATCATGTTTAACGATTTAATGAACCTTCCCTTAAAAATTACTAAGCAATTAACTTGTGAATCATAAAAATACTGGAAATCAAGTACACAAATGTAACATTAAAAAGGTTAAACATATACAAACATTTTTTAAAAACTTATGCTGAAGGAGCAAGTAATTTAAGATATTTAGTACTTTTACCTGTAATTATTGGGTTCTTGTATACTTTTAAGCCAGAAGGTCCACAAATAATTTAATTCCTATCTTATTGAGAAATTGGGAGAGGATTTCATATCTTCCATCATAATCTGCCTACACAGTTTCACTCCAATAATAATGATGCTACATAGTAGTAATAGCCATCATGGCATAACTCTTTATACATGTTATTTAATAATTATAAAAGAATGCCTGAAATGCATGTGCATTTATAGTTCACATATTACTGTGTACATAAATGCACATTTGTTGAATATTTTTATCATTTAAAAAATTTTCTTTCACGCATCTAAATTCTTTAGATACAATAATTCTTCAACACACAGTCTCTGAGTGCATTCAGTGGGGATAGAAATATACTCATCAACCCAGGCACTATTATATGGTAGAAGATCAAGAGCTTTTCTGAACAAGGCAGAACTTCTGGTTACTAGTTTTGTTCACAAGGCACATATTAAACATTGGGCGATTTAACTTTATTTGGGGTTAGCACAGCAGCATGTAGTGTATTTCAGAAGTTACAAAGGCTATGGCAAAAGGAGACACGGGTCTTTCAAAAAGACACACCAACCCTCTAAAACGAGGTATTGTGCTTATTACAGGAATCTGGATCAATGATCCCAGATCATTTTTGAATAGAACCAGTTAACTAGAGATGATGTCAAAATTCCCTGCAGGCTTCATCCTCATAACACTTTCTTTGTCTCAATTATTTGCTGCTACTTAGTGCGAGAAAAGCTGTCAAACAAAGGTCAAAGGCGAGAGCACAAGCCATCTCACAGACTCTATAATAGAGATAAGACAGCTGACCTCAAGCTCCCCTCTCAATTCTTCACTTCCCTGTTGCATTTTGACAATGTTCTGTTGCTGGGGGAATGGTATGATGAAAAGGGCACTAAGCTTAGGGTTAGAAGGCCAGGGTTGCGGCCGGCCTTAACTGCCTGTGATTTGCATCCTGAAGTTTGCCACTTCTCTGAGCCTCAGTTCTCTCACAGGTAGAGTGGGGATAAGTGTGCACATTGCTACGGATCAGTGAGATGGTTTAAAGAAGACCATGAACATGAGGTGCTTTATAAATGCCAAAGTATTCTTCCTCAAAATGTCACTGGTGGTCAGTGAGATTATTTTAGGTGAAACATGAACGAACATTTAAACATTTCAAATTGTTATATATTCATATAGATTTATATTTAAAAAATAGAAATGACATTATACCTATGATTTCGCATATAGAATACGAGTAAAGGTAGCCTGAATATGTCTAGTACATACATGCCCAATACATTTTTGTTGGATGAATACAGTAGTAAATGCACCGGAAAAAAAATTTCAAGGAAACCATAGTACTAGTAATACACAGCTTTAGCTGAAGTCTGGAAAATACAGATCTAAAGCAGAAAACAAATATGAAGCATTTATTAGGTTTATTACTATCAAATATTTATTAAATAAATACTTAAAATAATGTAACTATTTCAAAAAATAATATCTTTAAACTGAAAAAAACTTAAATGCAGTATTTCAATATTTTTGAAAGGATGGAAATTAATGATAAATAATTTAGGATAAAAAGTCAGTTCATTTGTGACAGAAAGGATAAACCCAGTTTTCCAGCAATAGAGCAACATGAGTGAGTGTCTCCTCACTCATGGAGACAAGCCTTACTGAATCCTGCTATGTTTTCATATGAACTAACCACATCCACATTATCACAGTTTTAGTCAGTGGCCCTGAGGCTTTTTTTTTTTTTTTTTTTTGGTGTTTCTTTTCCTCCTCACTTTTGATAGCAGTGTTTTTAAATGCTACAGAACTGTATTACAGGACACTCTATTCTAAAAATGACAATAAATTCCGTATCAGTCTACAGTACATAAACAGAATTAAATATCTGGATAAACTTGATTTTCTAAGAGTGTAGTGTTTAAGAGTTTGTATCCCAGAAGCACGTACTTGCCTCGGACTTGAGGTGCCGGTGTGGGCAAGCCCGTGAACTCAGGGCGGGGTCTGTCGCCTGTGTGAAGGGAGACACACCTCCTACCCCTGGTTAGCCTTGCTCAGGAACCAAAAGTTTCCAGTATTCCACAATGGACCGTAGTAAACGTTACAGTCTTACACAAGCCTTCTCTCAGTTTGGTCTTGATCTTCACCCTTTTGGTCTTATTTCATGCTTATTTTTTACTATCTCTCAAATTTTGATCAGAAACTGACTTAGTTGGCTTAGATTTTGCCTTTCTTATTACTTTCCAAAACTGTTGTCCTTTTCAAGGAGATTCTTGTGCTCACAGAGCATTGTTCCCCCCATCACAGCACCAGCCAAAATGCAGCCTAAGTACTGTGGAGACTGATTGAGTACAGAGAAAAGGATTCATTTCCAACAGTAGTTAAGAAAACGGACAAAGCAAAGTGAATACATATGGACTATTTTCAACAGAGAGTTATGGTACCAAAGAACACAAATTAGCTAACACTGATAATTGAGCACAGAAAGAATATTCTTCAAAGTAAAATGTTTAAACATCACAAGAGGCACAGCTCCCAAAGCGGGTCGCCAGGCTCACTATCTTAAGATTATACACTCGAAAATGTCAAGGAAGCCATATCTAGTTACGCACTACAGAGTCAAAATGCGTGCGCTTGTGATACTGGAGTGAGCCATAAGAAGCTTTCTGCCTCCAAATAAATTTGGTTATGGGTTTAATAATGAAACTTTGTCAGTTTTTTAAAACACTATTCAAAGAGAAATTTTATTACTACCTGCCAAACACAACCTTGTGAGAAAAGTCAAAGCATGACTCCAAGGAGCAGGCACCCTTCACGCTGTCATTTTGTAGTTTTCTTGGTAATTAGGAGGAAACTCTACCAGTCCAACAACAAACGTCTCAATGAAAAGAAACATTTTGGTACTGGTTTCGTAGTAAATTCTTTCTTAAATTCAACTCAAGTCATAATACAAATTAAATATAAGGAAGGGGCTGGGGATTTAGCTCAGGGGCATAAGCGCCCGCCTGGCTACTGCAAGGTCGTGACTTCAATCCCTGGCACCAAAATAAATAAATAAATATAAAAAATAAATAAGTAAATAAATAAAAGCAGATTAAATGTAGAGCAATGGAATATTCACACGAATGAGGTAAGGTTCAAATAGTGAAAATGATTTCTAGAGAAACAAAATAAGAATTTCATATTTTGCTATTATTTGAGAGACAACTTTTTAAGGCTAGTTTATATAAGATCAAAAGTGGCAGATAATTATAACTTTATGGCAGATTATTAATACTTCAGAACATATTTTCTTTATTTTAAAACACTTACTGAAATAAGTACAAAAAATAATTATTTCTCCTCATAGCTGTATTGGGTTAAAATCATTGCAGTTTATGGCACATATACGTAAAGAGAAAAGTAGCCATTTTCCTTTCCACTAATTCCCTATCACGATGCCAAGATCTGGAAGAGTATCTATCTGGCTAAGACAATGTATTGGAACACAGCACTGGGGTCTTATTTTGGCCACTGAACCACAAACAATAAAGGTCCATGGTTTGGAGAGAAGCTTGCACAAGTATAATTATATTCCAGCGTGCTCTTCATTACAAACTGATTACCAAGGGAAAAACACACTAGGAGATGCCACTTCCAGAACAACATAAGGCACATAGTACCCTCCAGTGCTGTCATGTATCTTCAATACTGGAAAAGTAACATACCCATGACTCACCACAACTTTTCACAGACTTAAAAAATCTCTACTAATTAATATTGGTGTGTTGGGTTTGGGAAGGTAAGAATGTAACGGCAGAAAGTTCTAGTTGATCTTTTTAGAAAGATTGAGAAAAGAGGGGCTTTCAAGTTCACTCAACAAACTAAGTGCTTTAAAATGTTTCAAAGTAGAACTTTTGCTTGAAATGAACGGCGAACAGTAATTTATAATCAGGTATAGCAATTTATATGTGATGTGCCAAAATTCGTAAAACAGTCACAACCTATTTCATTCCTTATGACCCTTTCAACCTGTTTGGCTTATATATAGACATTTTCTCAAAGCCTCATGGGGTCATAGGTGGGGCTTTCCGGAGGTGGCTGGATCTAGAGTGTGTGATGCTGGGATTAAGGATGTGATGCTGGAATTAAGGGTGGGCCACCCTGGGTAGTTTGGAAGGGATAAAAGAGAGAGGAAGACTGTTGGTATTTGCTGCTTTGCTGCCTTTTGCCTGCCACAAACTATTTCTCCTCCGCAATGCCCCTCTGTCAGGCCACCCTGCCTTGGAGCCAGCTGATGATGGACTGAAACTTCTATAAACTGTAAGTTGAAATAAACCTTTAACTTTGTTTTTTTAACTAATCAAGTTTATTGGTGTACTTTATATATAACGATCACATCCATTATAGGGAATTTGTACCTGCACACGATGTAACTTGATTCTTCTTTTTTTCCCTCTCCCTTTCCCTCCCTTCAACTCCTCTTCTCCTCCTTATTTACAAAAGCTTTGTTTCCATTTTTCCTCCTTTTTTGTTTTTTTCTTTTCCCTTCCTTCCTCCTCTACCTAGTTTCCCTTTCTATTTGAACGTTTTCTTCCTATTTCACAATATTCATTATATATTTTGGTCCTTATTTATACTTTCAGTTTCTCACACCAGGGAAACAATGCAATATTTACGCAAAATTAAAGACTCAATAAAAAAAATGGGCATCTGAAATGCATACACACTTCTCAGATGAAGAAATACAAATGGCAAATAAATACATGAAAAAATGTTCAACATCACTGGTCATTTGAGAGATACAAATTAAAAACAACACTGAGATTTCATCTCACTCTAGAAAGAATGGCTATTATCAAGAAATCAATCAATAACAAATGTTGGCACAGCTTTGGGGAAAAAGGAACCCTCTTCACTATTGGTGGGAGTATAGACTGTACAACCACTGTGGGAATCAGTGTGGAGAGTCCTCAAAAAACTATAACTTGAGGGTCCTTTTGACCCAGTTATTCACCTTCTTGGTATCTTCTCAAAAGAGTTAAAAGCATCATACCACAGAGATATATGCACAACCACAGCAGCACAGTTTGTAATAGTTAAGTC
Source organism: Cuniculus paca (assembly GCA_004365215.1). Classification (NCBI taxonomy): domain Eukaryota; kingdom Metazoa; phylum Chordata; class Mammalia; order Rodentia; family Cuniculidae; genus Cuniculus; species Cuniculus paca. Next base: position 9,306 of record RJWT010000512.1, read on the forward strand.
TTGGAAACAGCCCAGATGCCCATCAACTGATGAATGCATAAAGAAGATGTGGATGAGTGGAATACTATGTAGCCGTAAAGAAGGATAAATTTGAGACATTTCTAGGTAAATGGATGCACTTTGAGACCACACTCTTAAGTGAAGTAAATTTTTCCTTTAACACTGGGTGTTGGGCATGTTGTCTCAACAATGAATAAAGTAACTAAGACACATACACCCTCAACTTGATTAGTAAATTCTCCACACACAGGTAATGCATAGATGAACAATATGGTAATTAAAGTCAATTATCTCAATTTCATAATGGTGGCATCCTGTTCAGCCATTGAGAATAAGAATAAAGAGGCTAGTTTTTAGTGGGCCTCTTTTGTGCACTTGGTATTTCATTTAATTGCTAAAATATCATTCTGGAATTAATATTCCCATTTGAGAGGTAAGGACTGCAGCTCCTGGGAGATGAATGCAACTAAACAGGGGCACTTATAGAACTGACAGTGCTTGGCTTAGACTCTCATCAGAATACTTAAAGACAGGTCTCTTTCTGCCACACAGGTTTCTTTCTAGGTCTCCGCAAACTGTGTTCATACAGTGTTCAATTCTTAAAATCATACCTCTTAGGAAATCATCTCAGAAACCTCAGGACATTTCTAATGTGTTGTCAGTCATTCTGCAACATCTTCTACCCCGCCAAGAATTTACAATGCCCTTCTAAGATCATAAACTGACCAAGCCATTTACCATAATGACCAACAGAACCTGATAAAATATTAACATAAGGACCATGTGGATACCACAGCTGTTTGTAGGTGTCCGTGTTCCAGCCACAGCACTGGCCTCTCTTAGACCGGAGTTCACCCGTGCAACATGAAAACATGAGTGGGGCTCAGCTTGCTTTGAAACAGTAATCTGCAGTCCTGTCAATTATTTATATTTTTTATTTTGCCTACTTCCAGAAAGAATTTGGAGTGGCCTGCTGAGAACAAAGACTGTAAACTCAAAATAATCAACAGTAAGTTATCAGATGAGTGGGAGAAAATAAATCTATTGCAAAACTTGAGTTCACATAGATTTTATCGGGGCCGGAGATCTAGCTCAGCGGCATAAGAGTCTGCCTGGCAAGCATGAGGTCATGAGTTCGATCCCTCGTATCAAAAAAGAAAAAAAAATTATACTTCCCTTAACATAGATTTTATCTAGTGGCTCCGACTGAAATCCTATTTGTTTATGAACTGAAACCTTGGATTACTTGTTTAGTATGAAAGCTAAGAGGCTAAGAAGGTTTAAAATGATAACATGTAAGAAAATCATTGGGCAAAGTTTTTTTTTTAAGAGTACAAAGTTAAACACTAGAGAAAATGATCCCACATTCCACTTTAGCAAGCTAGAATTACTAGCTTCAACTACAACAAACAGATTGCTTAGGGAGTTAGTCTCTGTCTTTCTCTCCAGAATTTATTAAGATTCTGGGCATTTTAGTGTAGAGAAGGGAACCTAAGGCATTGCTTACCTTTTTAAAAACACAAATCTGGTTATTAAAGCATGAGGCTTTATTTATCCAACATCACAGAGCACTAAGAGATTCTGTATACATATAACTTCTACCAAAATTGGTTCATTTGAATAAGAGGACCAATTTTTAAAATGTTTCATTAGAGACCTTTCTTAAATAGACTGTACTTTTTCTTACACAGATAATGAACATAATTTGATCTTTTCTTGATGATCAACCAGGGTCACTCATGTGTCAGCAGAGGCTACTTGGCTTGAAGTCAGACAGACCTATTTGAAATTTCACCTTTTCTGGTATTATGAAATGAGAATACTGTTGGGCTCACTGGGCATCATTAAATAAGGTATGAGGAAGTCCTGCCTTTGTTTTGTGAACTACAGGTGAAAAAGGCTTTTATAAAATAGTACTTTGGTTTTTTTTATGTCCAAACGTGAGGTGAGTCCTGAAGGACCAGAGGTTTGTAAAAACAGTAAGTGCCCTAAAGCTTTTAAGGCTGCTATACCTTGCTTTTTAATGGTAGATAAATATTTCATGCATTGTCATTAATATTTTATTGCATATTTTCAGTTTTCAACTCAAAATGTGTGCTTTAAATTATGTTTTCTGAATTAGTAAAATTACTTTTGGTATTTATTGATATCAAAGTTTTAACTAGAGCATGCAAAATTAAAATATTAGTCAATATGAAGAATATTTGAATTTTCTGAAGCAATTTCATATTCCCTTTCAGGAATTCAGCTGTTGACTAAAATAAAGAAGAATAATCTGGATTTTAAAACATTTACTATTACTTTACTGCGAATAAAAACTAGTTGCTTATTTAAATGAAGCAAAATAGAGCTTTTGTATTCTTAAAGACTTCTTTTTTTAAAAAAAGAAAGTTTAACATCAGTGTGTAACTCAAATTCAGCAGGATTCAAGTACAGACTGATCAGAAGATGCAGACCATTGTTTACTGTGAAATGTGTTAAAAGTACATGCCTTTATCCTCCTGAGGGCATAAAAATATGTTTAGACAAGGCATTCAGGACAGAAAGAATGTTTCCAGTGAAGGGACCCATGATCTTTAACTTAGTTAAGATTTTTGTAAAATGTCACATGAAAAAGACTTGATTCATTGGCACAGAATTTGTAAAATAGTTCGGTGTGTATGTTTTGTATATGTAGCAGTTCTATTTATATCATAAAAGCCCACTTTTGCTGTTTCTAATTATTTCTTGAATAAACTGTCAAAAATATTTAGGTTTACCAAGCTAGAAAATATTTGTCTGGTCTCAGAGAGTATAGAGAATAAAATGTGTTGAGAAGAGGAATATGGAATTCATTTTCTTATCAAACGTAGAAACATTATACCCGGAGTGTACCCTGACAAGTATATATTAGACATTATAAGCAACGGTTTAAGGACCTCCTGTTCCTTTGGAGAAAGACAATCCTTTTATTGTGTTGGCAAAAATGCTTTTGGTTTCCTGCCATTAAATCTAAGTGGCAGTAAAAATTTGAGCAAAGTTGAAATGTTTCTTTATTCAATATACTCTTTAAGTGAATAATATATACCTGTAAGAATAATTTTACCTAAGAAGATGAAAAATTATGTTTCTTTATCATGTGAGGGGGAATGGGCATAATTATCTCCTGCTCAGATATAAATTCTTCTATCCATTTTAAACATTCTGCATATGCCTTGACTAGTGAGCCAATTTTACCATTTGAAAGGGGGGAAGAAAGATCAGAAAACTCCTGCTAATTTCTTCTAAATTGAATGGTGGTTTCATGGAGAAGTTTTCATTTAATTTATAGCGATCAGATTGTGTTAAGTAGAACCAGACTATGGGTTAAGCATTTCCATATGTTATAAAGACTCAGAAGTTTTCCTGAAAGGAGACCCCATTCTAAACTCAGACATTACCTGCTGCTTCCAAAAACGGCTGCAACTCCACCGGGTATTTCCTCTCTTCCCAGCTCTGTGTGCTACATGGAAGCACATGGAGGAGACACTGTCCCCTGGTACTTCCTGTCACCTGGGAGGGCCCCTACTTCTGCCACAGTCTTGGACCTCCACCAACTACCATATCCCCCTCCCCCCAGTCTTTTACACTTGCCTTCCTCCTCTGTTTATAAAAATGAAAAACTAAGTAAATGCAGGGAAGGAAGGCAGAGCTACAAAATTCTGGAAGTCTGGTTCATGGGTTAGAGTCACTCTGAGCCTAGTGAGAGCTATAAATGCTTCGTAACTCACCCCTTGTCGATATGACCTTTTGGTGACTATAACCATCCCCTCTTCATTTTATGCTCCAGAAGCTTGTGAGACCTCAATGAGTCAGGAAGAATCTTAAATTCAAATCCAAAGAATCCAAAGTGATGATAACAAAAAACAATAATTGATATCTGAACAAAGGTTAGTATTTGACAATGGATAAAGATTGGTATACCTTCCCTTCCTCGGGGCTTTGTTGACATGAATTGTGAACGTCGTCTTCTCTTACCAACTTTCCAGGCCAGGAAGTCAGTCCTTTGATTTGGCCCCAGACCAAGTCACCAACATTGAACGTCCTTGGTCTATAATGTATCAACTCATTTGAAGAAGGGGAATCTGGATTCCTTAGGTCATCTTCACTACTAATGCTTTTAGCGTCCGAAGGGCTGGGCACACACCCATTAATGCTTTTGGCATTAAAGTCTCCATTGTAATGGATGTAGTCTTTGACCAGAGAACTTTCCAAACTATTTGAGGAACTCGGAGACTGCTCCTCTAGGACTAGGTCTTGCTTTGCAGTGCTTAGCAGCTCTCCAAATCCCCGACTCTGTCGAGGTCTGTTCCCATTAATATGTGCACATCTTTCCACAGTGTTCTCTAGTCTCTCCTTAAAACTTATCATAGTTCTTTTGTAGTTATTATATTTGAAATTTTCCTCCAGAATTTTATCCCCTTGACAGTTTCTTGGTGGTAACAGTATTGGGTGCTGTTCCCCAGGCAGAAATGGCAGTGTTGAGACATTGTTGGGCCTTTCATGACAAGGACTACTGTGGATATGGCCTGGATGATCTAAAAATTCCTCGTATTTCCACCTGCTTCGCTCCCCTCTGGGGCTTTGCTCCCCATCCCACTGTTTTTTGGATGTGTGGCAACTTGCTGACTTGAAATACTCAAACCCATCTCTTTCGTTTGAGTTTTTCCCATGGTCTAGATTCTTGGACAGCCGGGCCCCTCTTGCATTCCTCAGCCTGCCGTCGTGATCAACACCTGCCATGTTCCGTCCATGAATGACCGCACTGACAGCACTGGAGAGATTTAATGGGTCGCCAATCGAGGCAGTGAAGGCACTCATGGCACTCAGAGCTGGAATAGGGCTGATCTGAGTTGTACTGTTGACGGCAGTCGTGATGACAACCTGCATTCCTTTGCTGGCTGCATCAACAACTGCTTTGTAAATGGCATCTACGGAAGCATCACCTTGGCTACCCATAACAAGACCATCCTTCACCTGCTGACCAAGCGATGGGTCGATCCTCTGTTGCAACTCACACGGTGTGTCTTGGAAAGGTGGGAGTGTAGTGTTTGGAGTCTCAGGAATTGCTGTGAGCCCCGGCTGAGTGCTTATTCTTTTGTTTAGGAGAGCTGCATCTTCCTGCATTCTTACCTGAAGGAACAGAAAGAAGTAAAAGTGGGGGTGGAGAGAAAAATCTTTAAGGTCTCAAAGAAAAACACCATAATTTTAAGATTTAGCAAAGCACAAATAGATTGAATGAGAATGGAAATATAAAGAACAAGACTCAAAAATGGGGAAAAAAAAGCCCATTCCTTATGAAAAAACTTCGGATTATATTTGGATACTGTTTCTTTGGTTGAAATCACTCAACAGATTTTCTTTCTTTTTTTTTTTTAATTATCATTGCTACACATTTTCTAGAAAAATTAAATGAGGTAGTTAAACACAAGATTGTTTTCAGGTTAAGACTTCATTTAGTGGTATCTCTCACTGATATTTCTACTTATTTTAAGTGAAATATGAGAGAAAATAAATTCCTAGATGACACTATAGTTTTGAAGACTTCAGATGTGATAGTAACACCTATGCCTCAGCCTTACCAGCCACTGGTGAGTGTGGATATCTTCACACTATCACCAAGGACAATGATGCACTGTATATGTGATTTCTAATAGGGAAGAGGTGAAGGAAGGAATTGCCTATCAGGGAACTATCAGAATTTTAGTAGAGAAGGATGAGTGCAGTTTGAAAAAGTCCCTGAGGTTAATCTAGTTTTACTGAGATTTACCTAAAAATTATTGCTTCAGACCCTTGATACTTTGAATTTATACCCCAATGATTATTCCCTTTCTTTACTTACGTTCTTCTTTATTAAATGAGAACGTGCGATTCCACAGCACATCAACCTCTCTCTTTATTGTTATTCCTTCGTCTCTACTTGCCAGATCAAATCCAAAACTTGTGTTTTTTCACCTGTCTATTTTATCTATACTGACAGTGAGAATGCTGAGTATCTTGTGGACAGGAATACATGGTTTCCAACTTCCACTGGGGGCTTGTTGCTTGCCCTTCAACCCTGTGATATTCTAGGAGGTATCACTGTCATTCTCCACAGCTATTCAAATCTTCCTTTGCTTTCTTCGAGCTAGTTACTGTACTGTTTCCCCACTATTCTTAGTAGATGACCTTAATTCACAACATGGAGCTCATCAGCTAGGAGTTCTTGGGCTGGGGATATAGCTCAGCGGTACAGCACCTGCCTAGCAAGCGCAAGGTCCAGTGTTCAATTCCCAGTTAAAAAAAAAAAAAGAATTCGGATAATTTCCCCTGCTCCTGACAGTACATATTTCTCTGCAACGGTATCTGTTTTAAATCTTGCCTTGCTTCCCATTGTAAGAGGGGTGTCTTTTGCTCCCTGAGGAAGTAGCCTCTACATTTATACTCTGGATACCAAGTCCTCTCTCATGGATCTTGTCTCTTCTATTATCCTTTTTCTTCTTTATGTTCAGTCAGTTTCAAATTTTTGTCTCTTTACAGAATGATTGTGTGTGTGGCTTCTTTTTTTTTGGTGTGTTTTTTCTGAGATAGGGTCTTGCTATGTAGGTCAGACTAGCCTTGGACTCACTATGTAGTGCAGGCTGGCCTCAAACACACAGCAATCCTCTTGCCTCAGCCTCCCAAGTGTTGGGATTATAGGTGTGTGTCACTACATCTGGCAATGGCTTCCATATTTTGATTTTGTATTTAAGCTGATGTTTCCCTGGGAACACTGCTTTATTTCTCTTATGTTTTTCAAAGTGAGTTTTTAAAAGAAAAATCCAGCCTTTAATTCCTACTATCTCACTTACTATTTCATCTTTTGCAATATGGCTCCTGCTATCACCAGTCCACGCAAACTGCATTCTACCGAGTCACTGGTCGTGTCCTAATGGCTAAGTACAATTGATTCTCTAAGCTTTGTTTTACTTGCTGTCCTGGTGATATGATTAAGAATTTCTTCCTCCTTTCTGAATTATTATATAATATATATGTGAACATTATTGTCCTCCCTTCCTTCTTGTTTTCCTATATTCATGGAATTATATTCTTGTACTGTTGTGGAAATGCTACTGCATTGGAATCTTGCAGTCTTGCAGATCTTTCTACTTGATATTTATGCTACTAGGTAGATGGCTATACCATCATGTGTGTAACTATTTTGACACTGATAAATTCTTAAATGGCTCATAATTTCCAATGCTATAAATCATGTTGTAATGAATATTTTGGTATGTACTTTTTTTGTTCATATTTTAGACTTGTCTTAAATAGACACTTAGATGTTGAACTTCTGGGCCAAAGCATCTGTATATTTAAAAACTTTATAAGCTACCAAATTATCCTTCAAAAGAACTGAACAAACATTTATACAGACAATAATCTGGGAGAATCTATTTCCTCATATCCGTGTCAGCAATAGTTGTTCCCAACCCAATGGACACACTGTTATAATCTCCATAACTTCTAATTGTTCTTTTCATACATTTACTATAATTTATCTTTGATTTTCTGGGTACTGTATGCTTATGTCTATTGGTCATTTTTCTAGTAAACGACCCATTTTCTTCTTGACTTAAAGAAACTTTTTATGTTATAGAGTATGCATTATTCAAGTATTTTCTGCTAGTTGGCATTTGTCTTTTACTTTGTGTAGAATATCCTTGATCATGCAAAGATTTAAAGTTTTACATTCAACTGTTACTTTTTTCTTTTGACATGCTGATTTTGTGTCTTAAAGAATCTCCTTTAAGATTTTATATATTTAAAAAAATCTATATTTTGTTCTTATATTTATTTAGTGTTACTCTCTCCATCTAATTTTTTAATCTAACAGGAATGTATTCTTTTTGTAGAACTAAAAGGTCACGTGGCTGACGCCAGAAGGAGAGGGATAAAAACTAAGGCTGGGAAGGGAAGTCAGTGGGCGAGTTAGGGGTATGGTTCTTAATCATGAAGCAATGAGAACACAAAAACATTCAAAGGGGAAAATCCATTTTTTAACACACAGCTCTAAAGGGACTATTGCTTCAGATAAAATAAAATTACTTTTGCAGGAAAGACTGAAATATTTAACACTCAATAGTGAGAAATAACAACAAACAGAGATAAAAGGGTACACTCCCTACTTTTTCCATTCCTTCCCTAAAATTAAGTGTCTAAACAAACTCAGATATTGTTTTCTACTGAAGTGGCTTAAGGAAGGAGAGTACCTGAAAGTTCTGAAACAGACAAGCCATAGGGTTACTGTTAGCTGGGCAAGGGACTGAGGGCTGTCCTTGGAAGGCCTGGAGATTCTGGTACCCCTGGAGAAGTTGCTGCTGTTGCTGATTTGGAGGAAACATCTGATTGTTGTTTAACAGCGACTGTAGGTGAGTCAGTTGATGATTATTCAAAGTATTGTTTATTGATGACATATCACCTACAATTTGAAAAACATAAAATATAAGTCAATGTGATTCTTCAGAGAGCCTATGCCTATCTTTATACCTGAGAATTTCTGAAACAAAAACTAAAACCTAAACTTACATGGGTAATTTCTCTGTTTTCTTCTCAAAGTCTTTCTAAGTGTAAGGAACAAGTAGTTTTATTATTTAGTTTTATCTTCTGTAATTAGATTTTTAAAAATTTTTATGTCATGTAAAGACTAGTTAACCCTTGCCCTAGTCATTAGTCAATTGTTACATATTAAGCCTCCTTGTCTCTATTATTTGCCTCTTTTTAGTAGAACACCTACAATAAATGGTTAAAATTTGCCCTAAAATATTTTAGTAATCATAAATAATTTACCAGATGATTAAAATAAGTGGGTATGATCAGGCCTTGTTTATAAAATTTCATTCTTAAGCCATAGTCATCAGTAAATACCTCCAAATAAAATAAGAGATTTAGTTTAGAAATGTACATTTTATGTTGCAGTAAAATATTGGTCACCTAAAATTGAAATTATAAAGAAAGCTAACAATACAAAAAAATTCACTGTCATAAAAATAAATATTATTTTAATGATATTAATTATTAGCATTAATTGAATTACATACATCTTAAGTATTAAGAACTAAATTTATATTTAAAATTCAAAATTATTTTGAAATTACTGAAATTATTCTGTAAATTATTCTGTAATGACATGGAAATTGTCCTGTAACTTGAAGTTTGTAAGTCTGTAATGCTTTTCAGGTTATTTAACAACGATTTCAAGGCCTGATAAAAATAGTTATGCTATCTTATCAAAGTGTCCTTAAAATGTGGAAAGAAGTATTTTAAAAAATGTTTTTACACATTGAAGATGCCCATGACACCATCATGGATAGTAGCCTATATCTCTAGACTTCATCGATACCTTCCCTATACTTTATGTTATAGTTACCTGCATCCATCAGTTAAATGCACTTGACATTATTTTCTAACTTGTTTGTGATAGCACAATGGACATGAAGGACTTTGTTTTAAAGACACAAAAGTCTAAAATAATAATTTGGCCTGATGAAATCTAAAAGCAGCTAGAGGGACTGTTTCCTGTAAGTTGGGTAAAGTTTAATTTTTGAGTGTTTTTATGGCTTTTTATTTTGCTCGAAAAGCATTTAGTTTTTTTAATTTAGGGTTTTCCTGGAAAATACTTCCTCAGACTGTTCCCATCCACAGTGCAGCTGCTCATACTAACCCTGTGATGCCACACCAATTAAAATTGAAGGAAGTTATTTTTAAGATGTACCTGTGCTATTATTTGAACATAAGGCTCTACTTGGGTTAAGAGGATGATGGGTAGGTAAGGCTTAGGTGGCATCAGAATTAGAAGAGAAAGCAGATTACAATGGTATTTAGTATTGCTAGCATAAAGGAAAGAAAAAAAAGTTATTCATGTTTGTACAACAATGGTTGTGTGTGGGTGGTGTTATATTTAGTTCCTTAAGCAAGCTGTGACATAACAAAAACATTTTTAAAAATAGTGTGATAAAATGGAGTTTTTAAAAAGGAGAAAATAGAATTAGAAAAACGTTCTTTTTAAAAAATTTGTGAAAAAATTTAACTTACCAAGCAGACCTGTCCCCAGTAGAGGGTTAAGTAGCTGTGGCACCACAGAGTTACTGTTGAGTTTAGCTGGACCAGGTGTGTCCCCAGAATTATTAGATATATTCAGCAATGTTTCTGCCATTGACACCACTGCTGTCCCACCAAGTGTTGAGACAGTCAGTGCTGCCACTGCTGATGATGTAGTGGTTGTGGTAGTGGTTGCCTGGGAGGAGGTTGCTATGGAAACCTCTGGATGATTAGCAGTGTTGACTGATGCTGAGTTCAGGACACCTCCCAACAGCTGGGGATTCAAGGCCATTAATCCTGAGGCCCCAGTGACAGCTGGGAGGAATAGGGGATTAAAAGTAGTGTCACTGCCTGCAAAATTTGGTACAGGGTTCCCCAGGGGGCTGGTTAAAAGGGTCTCAGCTCGGCTGTTGTCTGACTGATTGCTTGGCAAATGGTCTGGTGGGGCTGTCATCTGTGTTAATGAGGGTAAAGGGGTATTTTGTTGTTGCAAAAGATCTGAGATAGTCAGATTGAGAGACGGCAGGGGGAGCATGGCAGCTGCTTGGGCTTGGTTCTGAAGCAGGGCTGCTAAGAGCTGAAAGTGAACAGGCTGTAATACCTGTCCATCCATGTCACCGGAGAGAAAAGCTAAAGCAGTGTTTACATTTGGGTTGAGAAAACCTAAAGGGTGGAGGTTGATCTCAGACTTGCCTTCTCCTGCTGAAGGCTGGAGGATATTTAATAGATTCTGGTTTAGGAGATGCTGTTGATTCACTGGCAAAGAGATAGGTAGAGAACTGAGGAGGCTGGGGTTCAAGGGGTGTGGAAGATGGTTGTTTGAAGTGCTGTTGGATGGAAAATGAAGTGCGTGCTCCTGGCCAACAAAAGGAAAATCACTCCCAATGGGCAGCTGATTCTGCAGGGGGTTTCCAGTTGCAGTGGTGACTATGACTCCATCTTGAAGAACAGATGTTGTCTTTGTGATGGCAGGATGATTGGAGCCAGCTATGGCTACGGAGGAGGATGGGCCTGTACTGCCTAAAACAGGGGGGAAAAAGACCCAGTTATTATGGAAATTAAGCAAGACTATCCCTAAAATGCACTATGAGACATTTCAATGTACAACATTTATTACATGGCACCTTCATTGACAGTAACTGCAATAATTGTATCAGAGATGATGTAACATCTGTTAATGGAACTTCACTTGAAAACAAATACATTGAAAAAGTTCGACATGTGAAGAAATAACTCATGCAAGTATCAAATAGGCAAAGAGACAAGTAGAGAAGTGAGGTGACTGGGCTGCTGGAAGTGATGACGGCAGAATCTGTTGTAGTTCATTCAGCTGGGTAGGTACAAGTAACAAATCTTCATTTTGCTTTTTTGTTTTAAAAAGTTTTTGGTCTTTATTTATAAAACAAGTACCTGCTTTTAATAGTAACAAAACAGAATCCGCACAAACCTAGAATGTACATAAAAGTTTAAGCAGAAAATTAAAAAGCACCTAATGAGATAACAACAACTAATATTTTAGTGTATAGCTTTCTGGGCTTTCCCACATGTATATACATTTGCAAACATATATGTACATAGATAAGCACATACACATATATTTTAAAATAAAAGAACTGTAGAAAATGATAGACTTTTCAATCATTTTGTAAGTTTTTTCATTAGTAAATGTATTATGAATGTTTTTCCATGTTAACTCGTTTATAGCTACAGAATCATTTTACTAGTGCCATGCATTTTATATATATATATATATATATATATATATATATATATATAATGTAATCAACCTAGTCATGAATGTTTTCCAATGTTTTACTATTATAGGCACTATGATAATCATTTTTATTGACATATCTTTGTCATTTTGCTCAATTATTTTTCTAAGAATAAATTCTTGAACATGGATTCCAGAGATAAAAATGTTTCCATATTTCAGAAGCTTTGAGTACATATTGTTGAACTACCCTCCTGTGAAGTTAGTTGATCAGTACACATTGCTCACATTCCTATAAACAGTGCTCATCTCTCATCAACACAATTTTATCATGATTTTTACACAATGAATAAAAATAATAATTTTTGTCATTCTGATAGTACAAAATATTTTCACTTATGATTTCTTAAATTAGAGCAGGCTTCATCAAAATAGCATTTTTACTTTTGAAAGTCTTACGTTAAAGATGAAAATACAAGGCATTTAATATTTTGAGATATAAAATTTCAGTTGTTATAATTGCATTAGTGGTTCTCAACCAAAGCTACATAGTAGAATAATCTGGAAAAATTAAAAGAACAAAACAAAACTAAACATCAAAATAAATCAACGCATGGCCCCTAAGCCAGAATAGCTGGACATTCATCAGTTGAGGCGCACCATGGGCGGCGGTTATTCTGTGAGATCACCCTTGGAGACCCAGATCTTAAAGGGTGAGTAGGGCAGGGAAGATGAAAAGCATACTGCACTGAAAAGAAGTCCACAGTCACTTTTTTTTGGTTAAGAAGCTTCCCCTGAACAGATGCATTCTTTTAGGTAATACATGCATGCTGCCATTATAAGCATATACTTTTAATTTTAAACTAATACATTTATACATAGTGTAATAAACAATACCCATGTCACTAAAAATCTAAAAATCAAGCATTTTAATGCTTTTCCATTTGACCATGTTAGCATGGAAGTCTCATCCAAATACATAGACATGTTTCCATAGTTGTAATAGTGGTACAATTAATTTTATATTCTTGTTTTTATCTAATAGAGTAACACAATATTTCCTTGATATATAGACTTTGTAATATATATATATATATATATATATATATATATATAGTACCAGGAATCAAACTCAGGATCTCACACTTCCAAGGCAGACACTATGCCACTGAGCTAAATATCCAGCCCTTGTAAGTATATTTTTAACTGTGTAGTATATAGATTCACCACACTTTTTGAACCACTCTGATAAAGTTTGACATGTGCATTTTAACTTTTCATCATTATATTATAATATAGGGATGAATATTTTTATGTTGTTACCACTGAATTATTTCCTCAGAAAAAAATTTCATCCTTGGCATGATTGTTGTGAGTATAAAAAGTTCTGAGAATAAAAAGTAAGTAAATGGTTTATAAGGTGTAAAAGTGTACACCAATAAAAGAAGTTAGCATTATTGTTAGAACTGACGTAAGTAGCAGTAACGGAAGTAAGTATAAGCATTTCCAACATACCTTACAGAATATCTCCATAGGAAGGATTTGTAATTTTTCCCCAGCTGTTATGGTGCCTTTTTGTTTTTAAAGTTCTCAGTGTTTTATTTAAAGAATAAAATTTTTAAAAATCTTTTTGAAAACATATAAATATTTATGAAATATTATCATGAAATAATGACTATGTTCACAAAGATTAGGGTAAGAAGACATATCAAATGCTGAAGTAGGCATATTGTATACAATTCTTTAAATATTAATCCAGATTTTTTTTTTACAAAACAATCAACATCTTAAATATTTCATTGCTTCTTAAATCTCGGTGCTATTTCCATACATAAGTACTGTGCATTATTTGCATTTGGAAACAATCTTTTAAAAAGTAGTAGTATAAGTCTTATTTACTAGCTATCACTATCAGTGGTATTTTTTCCTATCTGCTTAAAAATAATGCATATTTAAATGTAAAGATCACTGCTCTGTCAGCATTGCACATTTTCAAAATACACTAGCATACACACGGCAACACTGTGTAGATAAAGATTTTCCTTAGAGGTTAATAGTCTTTTATGATCTTTAATTTGCAACAGAGAAGCACCCATATTTATGATTCAAGAAAGTAGTCATTTAGGGATAACATTACTTTTATAGTTCTCCATCTAAATATTCTTAAGGAATTACAATAAAATGTATAGTTACCCTGGGTGTATTTTTGCCTTATGAACAGGAAAGTAGTAAATGTCATAAGCTTTTTAAAGGTAATACAGGGATCAAGATGTATTTTTTATTTTCCCTATTTTCAACAAATTGATAAACAGTTATGTTCTGTTGGACAATAGAATTGAAACAGTGAAATAAATTTAAAAAAATACTCAGTTCTTTCCTTCAGGAACTTCCAGATTGGGCACAGAAATGAAGACAAATCTGTCTTTATCCTATGTAAAATATACATTTATTGAGTTTTAAACTAGGAAAATTTAAAACTCTTTTCATGTGTTAGCTAGTATAACTATAAAGCAATATGGTAAGATCTACAACTGATGTGTTTAACAGGAGGACAATTATAAAACTGAAAGTGTCAGAGAAAACCACATAAGTAGTAACACTTGATCTGGGTTCTGAGAGATGAAAGGATAAAAAGCCTTTCTCAGTAGACACACAATGATTTTTTTTAATGCAAGGAGGTAATGTGGAAGATTGAAGGTAACAGTGTCTTATGTGTCTCCAAAACAAAGAAATATGGCTGAAAATGTGTGGCTTTCCCATACCCTAGCTCCCTCTGCCCATGGTTAAACCTGCTGTGTTATGCAAATAGTGAAGAAAGCTGAAGTCATCTTTCTAAACCATTCAAGGTAAGACTTATTTCTAATTTTCCCTTGTATTTCAAGACCTAACATAGCCTCTGGATATGGATGACATTCAAAATATGTTCATTGGTTGAATGTGTCTATTAAGACCATAATGCACTCAATTTCTGGAAATTAATTTGATACCATGTGTGGGCACGTACATAGAGAAAATGATAACTGATGCTCTAATGTATTGGTTCAGCACCAGGAGTAAGGGATACTTGAAAGGAGATGGAAAGAAGATGGCAAGTTACCTTAGAAAGCTCCCAGTAGTCTAAGAAGTTAGAACTACCTTATAGAAGGACAGACTCATCCCAAAGTATATTTAGTTCTTGAAGTCATTCATTAATGCTTGGGGTCATTTAACGAGGAACCTGAATTTGCATGAATTTTGATAACTGGAGGGAAATTTGGAGATAGCTTATTTCTAGACCACTTAATCTTGAGTAGGCACTATCTGGTGAACTTATTTCATAGTTCTGCATAAAAACATAATGGTTTGTTGAAGCATGTGGAGATGTTTTGTTGGTTGTTTTGTAGATACTTTATGTTTAATGAAAGAGGCAGTTGCTAAGAGTTTCTAAAAATGTAAATTATTCATTAAATATTTAACAGGTAAATAACCAAAAGGCAGCTGGAATTCTGAAACAAGTTACTAAGTCAAAGGCCTTTTATTGGAAAAAATTATTATTTTATACCAGCCACCATGAACTGGCAATTGCTTTTTCTCATTGTGTTGCTTTTAAAGAGTAGGTGGGGGGGGGCACTGGAAAGCTACTCAGATTAACTTGGCAGGTGCTGATAACATTCCTAGACACCCAGCGATCGACTCAAGTCTAGTCTCATGAGGAAACAGTGGTAGCTTCCCTCGTAGGGTAGATTTCCAGATATATAGGACTCTATGCACACTATTTGTACATCTATGTGTATATATGTATACAGAAATAATCATCAGTAAAAATTTTAAGGATTTTAAAGGAGATATTTTTCTAACATTATTAATTTAATCCCTGAGAGTGTTTACTTGCTCCAATTTTAGAACTGATTTTCAAAATGAGGTAATGTCTACTTTTTTAGATTTATTTTCCTCCTGGTCACAAACATTCCTTGAGAAAGCAATTGTTCATATTGTGCCAAATTCTTATATGCCTGATTCTTAAATATGCAAGCATGAATGCATGCATGCAAAAAAAAAACATAAAGCTCATACCAAGCAGATCAATTAAACATTAAAAAATGTTACTATGCTGGTTTATTATATATCTCCAATTTTGATTATACACTATGCTAAGAAACTATTTCTAAAATGATATGCCCAAATACTAATTTTTATCCATAAAATTCATGAATTTAAGAAATGAGTCATATAGAAGGTATATGCACTACTCAATCTATGTCATTTGCTTTGGAAGTATACTTTCATTGTAAACAGGGTCAATAGCAATCCTTAATAAAAATAAATGTTTCTAGAGATGAGAAAATATGATGGCCTAGACAGTCTAATAAGTATAATTCATTTTTCAATCCCACTGGAAGTGAGTTTTTCTCTTCTGTATTGAAAGGCTAATTTTTAATCATCATAATAATAAACTGAAAGATGACTTTTATGAGAAGTCTAGATATTCCAATGAGACTTTATTTTCAAAGAATAATGCATGGTAATGTGTGTTTACAGAAGTATGCCAATACCTATCATTGTGCTTTGGACTCTGATATAAAATCGAAGCATTGTTTTATAATGAAAATAAAAAATCTAGGGACTGGAGACTATTTTGATCTCTACAAAGAAGGGAAGAGACCCAAAACCAAATAGCTCAGTGAAGGTAGAAAAGATGGGGAAGGGAGCCATGGCAGTATCTTAGGAAATGCTCTCTGCTCAAAACAGGGCCACACTGCTGGGAAGAAAGGCGAGTGGAAAGGATGCAGCTTAAATCTTAGAATAAGATGTCTGCATAGTTATGACTATCAAGGAGGTCAGGCTTGAGGTGGTAAATGAAATCAGAAAGGCAATTTGTGCATGTGTGTTTGTGTGTGTCCAATCACATTCTCTTTCTTAAGACACTGAATTACTCTGAAAACTGTAGGAATTAATTTAAAAATGCCTGAATTTTTCTGATTACTCAAGTAACAAAGTTTTTTTTAATTGCCTCTTTCTGTCAAATTTTGTTAATATTTACTGTGAAGAAACAAGAATTGAGAAAGGAGGTTAAGTTTCTTGCTTGCTGGAATTTCTAAGTATGAATGTGCAACCACTAAAATGCTTTGTCAGTACTCCAGTTGGAAGTTTTCTTTTGCTTAATAAGCAGAGAAAATGCTGTTTCCAGCCAGGCATAGTGGCACACACCTATAAGTCCAGCACTCAGGAGGCTGAGGCAGGAGGATCACTGTGAGTCTGAGGCCAGCCTGGGCTAACAAAGTGAGTTCAAGACCAGCCTGAACTGCATAGTGAGACCCTGTTTCAAAAAGACAAAAAAAAAAAAGCTGTTTCTAATAAATATGGTCAACTTTGTAGCATTTGACTATATTCTAATATACTGCAGTCTAAAAACAGTGCCTAGCATATCCTAGGTGTTCAATAAATGCTTAATTATCCTATGAATATTCTAAAACACTATTAAGACACTGGTGGACTGCAAAAATCATTTTAGTATTCTGCAACCATTTTATTTTGAGAAATGATACATAAAATATAATTTATGTATTATTATTAGGTATTATTTTGTGGAAATTCTGCTGTTGATATGCTTGGTCATGATCTGCTACTGGGTGCTAAAATCATTTCAGTGTGTCATGACTGTCATTAAAGAAGAAAAAAATAGAGTAAGATATGAAAATGGGACTGAAAGTATCAAAGCACATCTTATATAATAAATACTTTCATAAAATTTTTGTTATACATGAACAATGTATATCTAGTGGATTATAATTTCTGTGGAAAGCAAAAAAAAAAAAAGAAAAGTTGAAAAAAACACCACTTAGGATCATGATTCCGAGTTGGCTCTATTTCTGGGGAATTGTCTGTGGCGTTGTGTTCCAGAGAGTGTATTTTAGACTCCAGGGTGAAAGGGGCCCCTGAGCAGATGTGTAACACAGGAGCCCTATTCTAGGGGTGTCTGTTGTGAGTACACTCTCTTATACTTATGCCCAGCAGGGTGTGGTAGCGCACGCCTGTAATCCCAGCACTCACGAGGCTGAGGCAGGAGGATTGCCGTGAGTTCAAGTCAGCCTAGGCTACAAAGTGAGTTCAAGACCAGTCTGAACCATACAGTGAAATCCTGCCCTGCCTAAAAAACAAAACAAAAACAAAAACAAAAAACCCCAAAAACTTATACTTGTGCCCATGGGTCTTGAATAAATACTCTGATCTTCTCTGAATTAATTTGAACACTAGGAGGACCTCAGCAACTGCATTAGACTGCTGTTGTCTAGTTCCTTAAAGAGGTGAGCTGTTACCTTGAGTTTACAGGAATTTTAATAATCTGAAAAAAAACTTTACTCTTTTGCTTGGCTGGTGTTATTGTTAAGTTCCTAGAATGTAATTGTTTGTAAGAATTCAAATTAAGATTTGACTCATTTAGTGCTACATACATGTGGAAATAAATCCATTTTGATGACTCCATGGGAATATTTTCTAGCATTACTTTTTATGAGTCAAATTTTTGTACAGTTGACATTACTTCCTAGAATCTGGGCACCTTTTGAATCTACTTAAGTGTTTTTTGACTACTTGATTTCAGTAAATAGCTTAGGTATCTCCTAGAGAATGAAAGACTTCTAGTGGCTTTACAAATGAGCTTAGTGTTGGAATAGAATAAAATCTCCCAATTTACACACTGGGACAATTTATTTCTTGAAACGTACAAAATGTATCATTGAATCAGCAAACATATCCACTCTGAGTTCTGTTATCACTCTTGATTACACAGACTCAATGTCTAAAGTCAAACATACTTTTAACTCTTCTTTTGTACACAAGGAACATTAAACCTGGAATACGTAAACTCTCATGTTAGGAAACCTTAAAAGGCAAGACATTACGTGCAGTACAAATATCTTACAGCAAAGAAAAAATGGCTCATTTGCAAAAGTTTAAAAGAATAGACATAGATTTTTAAAAATCACACAATCAAGAATTTAATATAATTTTGTTAACAAGAGCAGAGGGCAATTTTTGATTTATAAGCCTTGTGCATCAAAGGGGTAATAAAATCTAGGCATTTAAAAATTTGAGTGAAAATACTTTCAACAGAAACTATTATAAATTCAGTCATAAACTTCCATACCCATAGTACAATTGTCCTTGAGCATTTTCACCCCTTTCGCTTTCGGCATTTGTAGCCTCATCTAGGAAATGTAGGGGATGATGATTTCCTCCTCCCTTTTTTTTTCTTTACTGGCATGTTTTGAGAATAAATAAAGTACATATAACCCAAAACCCAAACCAAACAAACAAACAAACAGAAAACCCATACAAAAACAAAACAAAACAGAACAAAAAAAACTCCTAACTAATTCATTACCTTGTATCTTTTACTCAAAGCATATTTTCATGGTTTCACTATTTAACTGTCTTATACCTACCATTTCAAAGGCTGTCCTGAGTTTCAGTCAATGCATTTTGTGTTGAAAGAAAACATTTTCTTTTGCATAGTTTAAAAATATACTTATATATAAATAATCATGAACATAATATTTATTCATAGCTTTATTTATATTATTAGTCAACGTATATATTTAAGAATTAAGGCAAATAAAGTTGAATTATTTTCTTTTGTCACAAACCCAAACTCTGTCTCCTCAGAGGGTTATATTTTCATGTGCTTAGAAAAGTTGATTGAATATTTTATTAGAAAAAATAGACTATAAAATACACTTTAAAGTGAAAAGGTTATATTTAATAACTACCATTTTGGAAAAAGGGAAAGGTGTTATTAAGCATGTTAGCAAAATAACCTAAAACTTTTTTCTTCTCTGAAAATTGTGGAAAATCACAGGGGCAGGCGGGGGACAGCTGTACGGATGCTGAGAAGGCAGAGACCTGGGTCACTGGCATAGGTGTCTGTTATGTGGTGAGCAGGTGCGCAGTCGTGAGAGGCCCCAGGAAGCACGGGCCTTTTGACATCTGCCAGTCAAGGGCACCTGTTTTGGATTCCTCCCTAAACCAGAGCAGGGCAGGACATGTGCTGGAACCACTTATGTGCTGCATTTTGTCCCTTTTTAAAAACTGAAAGTTTCAAAATGTACCCTATTAATTTTAGGAAATACCTACGTTCAGCAGTTTGAGTGGCAGGACTAAAAATGAGGAAGTTTGAGTTTGGTTGGCAGATTCACCAGAGTACTGTTTTACAATTCGAGGCACATCACAAAATATCCTACTGTCAGGATCTAAATCTGTTACATGGAAGTATTAAGCTTCATTTGTAATTTGATATTCAGAATGCTAATAGAGACCTGTACATGTTACAGTATAGAGTATTTAGAAGTATTACTGGAAAGGAAATCTGAAAATCCCAAATAAAATAAATAAGGACTCATATTATCTTAAATTTTAGACATGTTTTCCAAATATTCTGTAGCTTTTATCTTTTTTTTTGGTACCGGGGATCAAATTCATGACCTCATGCTTACCAGGAAGCACTTGAGCCACTGAGCTAAATCCCCAGCCCTGTATCTTTCATCTTATTTTGGCATAGTCTTTGACTCCAGTTCCTGTACTTGAGTTGTAGTACATTTTCAATGTGAATGCAGATAGAATAAAAAAGCCTAAAAAGCAGTATTTGGGATTTTAAAGATATTTTAGGGTTTTAAAAATGAATTACTAATTATATGAAGGATTTTTCAGAGCAAGTCATTTTTTATCTTAATTAATGTCTCCATGTACTATTTTTGAACTGCCTTCAGGAGAGTGAAGAAAGGCACTGAAGTGAGTGGGAGGTCCCCTGAGTTGCATCTAGGCTGCTACCACAGAGTGGAGCTGGATCATGTTACCTGTGGGTTTCCTTCACCTTTACCATGCTGCCATTCTTGGAACATCATGAGGGGCATTTTCAGTCACCTCTTTCAAAGGTCTATTAACACATGACCCATTAGGAAACCCATTCTTTGCTGAGTGAGGTGATAATTCATTAACAGAAAGGTCACCACCTGTGATGCACAAATAAGGGGCAGTTCTTGTGGCATTTTGAACATTTCATCTGCATTGACAGAAAACACTCTAATCACTGTATGCTATGAAATCAGAGTCCAAAGAGAAGGCAAAAATAACTGCTTTTGTATAAAAGTATACCAAGAATTTACAAATGTGGTTTCTGACATACATTAATGTGCTTTAATGAACATTTTAGAAGATTTTGAAATGGAAAACAATATTTTTCAATACTAAATGTTTCAGATGAACTGAAGCAGCTGGAAAGAAAATGGATTTTAGAATCAGCTGAACTGCGTTCAGATTCTGATTCAGTTACATATGATATGGACAGCTAAGTTCTCTGAGGCTCAGTTTCTTTGTCTGTAAAATAAGAATAATACACTCTGGAAAGCTGCACAGATTATAGATAACATAAGTAAACCCCTTGGCACACGATAGGTACTCAGTGATAACCATAGGCAATATTTTAAGAATGTGTTTTTTCCCCTAATGTCTTACTGATATGTTAAGAATACCTAGCAAAACTCTCACAAGGGATAGCTGTGACTGTCATCTGTTGTCTCACTCTGAATGCCCAGCCTCTGCTCTCAATGATTATTTGATGAATGAGTAAATGTCAGTGGAATAGATATTTAGGCAAGGCAATTATAATGACAGTACATTCATACGCAATACACTACACAGCAAAGAGAAACATGGCAATAAAGATCTTAATATTTAGCTCATCAGAAGAGTTATGTCAGTGAATCAATCCATTTTCATGCCAGCTGTATATCAAACCTATGTACATTAATCAGTATTAAACTTTACTAGGTTTAATATTTTAAAAACTCTTACTGACCTAGATTTTTATAAGGCATATGCTTCCTATTAGCTTACACATGATTCACATCTATATCATTAGTAGACATTTCTTCTTGTTCCTTTTAGCTATTTATATGTAATACATTTCTTACATTAATAAATTTTTAATGTGTGCTTTGACACCCCCAACACTTGCATTCTGAGTTGGATGTTTTATAAAATACATGGAACAAGAAAATAAGTGACCAAGATGATATAAAGTAAGTTTAAACTTGACACTCTGAAGAAACAAGAATATAAATAAATGTTGGTCTTTTCCACTACAGATGGGTTAAAATACATTCTTCATAAAATACATACACTTTGCACATATGACTTTAGACCTGAAATTAAGTAAACTGAGGTAAGGAATATCAAAACTATATAATATGAGACTAAAATGTCCCCTCAAAATGATTGAAAATGTGCTCAATAAATACCGTATATCTTGAAGCAGTTATGGACTTTATGTAACTTCAAAGTTCTAAATATATAAGATTAAATTTCATTTGCGTGAAATAAACTAAAAAGGAGAATTGTTCAGCAAAAAGCTGGAAGTTCTTTATGGAGTAACTATCCTGTTACACACATAAAAAAAAATTTCATGAGGTCCCTTAAACTAATCATTTCACGTATCTTTTAAACCTTATATTCTTTTTAACATAAAAGGGTCATCGGACAGTTCTTCATTAAATACTGACATCAAAACACAACACATAACAAGTTGTGAAAGATGGCGGATGTAAGATGGAAAAACTAGAAGAAAAATAGTTGATTTTACTACAGCAACAGACACATAGATCATGCTTTTCCAGTATTGTGGTAGAATATAGTCTATACATTATCTACATGACAGCTTATTAGTTAAGGTCCTAGAAGTTTTCTCATTTCCAGGAGCAATCTGTTTTTTAAGCCCACTCTTTTCAAATATGAATTATGTCTCTGCAGTTGTCTTTTATTTCTTCCCTGTCATTTCTCACAGATCTGAAATCATTAGTGTTGAGTTTTGAATATCTTTTTCTAATGTTTTCACAGTCAAATATGCTGACATCTCAATGAATTTACCTCTTTAGTGCTTCCGTATAGCTTTTGTAACAATTTTGGAGGACTCTATTGCACAGGGTTCTTTTTCTAATGTGTCTACTTTTAAATAAACTTGTCTCCTTTACTAACAGTGCATGATGGTTTACATTAAATTTGGGTTCAAACCTCAATGTCAATAGTAAAAATAATGGTTTAGTTCTGCAAGAAAATGTAAACATTTTCAAGATCAAAAATTCTGGAAATCAGGTTTTCAAGCCTTTTTTATTAGGAAACTTAAATTATTACTTTTTTGTAAAAAAGGAAGTAGCCAATATCCATTTTTGAATTTTCCCAAACAAAGAATAGTAAGATAGCAAACTAGGATAAGAAAACACATTAGAAGACAGCTTCCTATTTCATACAACTTCTAGTTACCTTTTCCTATCCATTAACCTATTTCTGTTCAGCAGCAAGAAAAATAATATCCATTTGTCTTTGCCTTTTTGGATTTTTCAAGGTGAGTTTCATTTACCTGAATACAAACAAAGCTAAAGAAACGGCTTTTGTACTGGCATAGACCAAGGACATGTCTCATAACCAGGAAACCCTGCCTTCTATGGCTTCTGTTGCAGTTTATAGTCCAATGGTTATTAAACCAAATGACAGTTGAACAATATTCAAAATGACACAGATTGACAACAAATAACGGAAACACATGGACTCCCCTTAGCTGTTATTCTTTCCAAAATACAAATTTTTAGCGTTCTGTAAATAAAATTATAAATACTAAAGAAATGAAGAGAATGGGGAAAGGATCATTTCTTATCATAATAAATATTTTGGTACAAATTTTTAAAAAACGTAGAAAAATTTAGTACCTTTGGGTACTTTTTTCTAATAAAACCATACCTGCTTCAGAACTTGTCTGATTATAGCTGCTAACAATGCTGTTTGGTATCACTGGAGTGGAGGACGTTGAAATTCTTGACTGAGGTGGATTGGGATGTAATGAATTTCCTAAAGCCATGCCCGACTGACTGAGCATCCCACAGTTCCCGCTAGCCTGAATCTGATTTATTAAACCTGCAAGATGGTGGTTGGGGACTGGGCTGTTACTGTGAACAAAGTTAGTGTTTGCATTGTGGCAGTGCACGGCTTCCCCTCTTAAAGGTATGTTCTGTGTCAGTGAATTCTGCAGAACACTGGAGTTCATATTGGGATCTGTAAAATGCAGCTGGTTAGCAGAGCAAGGCAAAGCAGTATTTGAGCCCCCACAACCTGGGGTACTATTGCTACTCAAGTGAGAGCTTTGACAACTCATAGACTGTAGTAACTGAGACATTGAACTGATGGGAAATGAACCCTGACTCTGCTTCCTTAGCAAGTCAGGTCCAGGTTTAGAAACTGCAGAACTATCCATTTGAGACTGTCTGAGCAAACTCAACACTGTGGTAGGTGGCTGTTTTCTTTTCCGTAATGAGTCTTTTTGCTGAGACATCAACTTATCTCTTAGTGCTGCTCGACCACTTTGCCCTTCACCTGTTGGAAGAAGCATGTTGGCAGTAGGAGGGAACATGGTGTTTAAAGTGCTATGTCCTTCAGTGTTACCACCACCGGCAACAGCTCCAGAATTGCTACTGCTGCTACTGTTGTTACCAGCAAGTTTGTTTTGATTTGCTAGCTGTGCTTTGGCTGCTGCTGAGAGTAAACTACTTGCTGGAAAGGAGGCAGCATTGTGCTGGTTCAAGATCTGATTTAAAGGCATTCCCAGCAAACCAGGCTGACTCTTTACAGAAGCACTTCCGGCAGATGCACTAGGAAAAGCTGCACTGCTTGGAGGATTTAGTACATTACTCATTCCAGCAATTAATGGGTTAGGGATATCCTTGTACTGATGATGTCCATCAGACTTGGTAGAAGGGCTTGATGGCATTGATGGCCTTGGGGACCCTATTGTTGACCTTGGTGACCTGGGTGGGACCTTAATACCACTACAGGTGGCCTGGGGTCCTACAGGTGGCATCATGAAATTTCCATGATCTGATGATGTGGAAGATGAGCGTGATCTTTGGGGCGATGCCTCAATCCTTCCAATTCCAGTCCCCATCATGTGCACTGGGGATGTCACTGGAGAAGGGGACAGGGAAGTTGAAGCTGAATGCTGAACTCTTTGTACATGACTCCCATGATTCATGTGACCAGGTTTTACAGTTGGCAAAGGGAGATTACTTGGCAAAGGAACGACAGCAGGAGGCATGCTTACATTCATCACAGGTACCTGAGAGTGGACATTTGAATGGAAACTGGTTGGATTAATGATAACAGGGTTCTGATTCACTGGTTTACTAGGAATAGGGTCAAGAATGCCAAGTGGATCTTTCTCAGATGTTAATGGCTTTTTCTGAAGAGCACAAGAAGGTGGAGGAGGGGGAGGTGGGCCTTGGGGTGGTTTGTGGTGGAACATTGCTCGTGGCATTTCCATATTAGCTGAAAAATTACACATTGGTTTTTTCATTACTGGACTCTTTGTAGTCAAGGTTGGGGAAAGAGGTATATTAGTCCTTCCAGCCATTGCACAGGATGACTGTACAGGAGAACCATGAAGCATTACTGAAGGTGGAGAAAGAGGAGTCCTATTCAGGTGAATAGGACTCGAATTGGGAGCTCCATGAAAACCAGGATTATTTCTTGTGAAAACATCTGGGCTTCCAAGCGGGTCAGTCCTCGGAGAGATTGAACCATCTCCATAAATCTGGGAACCTGATGATGCTGGGCTGGGAAGGCCTCCATGGCTGCCACGGAATGGAGACTTCTGTCCGTGTTCACTGCTGCCCAATCTCTGCCGAGGATAGACAGGGTGGAGTTCTTGTTGCTGGCTTCCAGGCAGTTCTTGTACATACAGTCTTCCCATAGCACTGGATGATCCAATCATTAACTTGAAAGGATTCTTACATTCAGGCATTACAGAATTTGTAATTCCTTCATGAGACTTATTTCTTACTGATCTTGGAGTTGCTGCCCGTGAAGGTACCACTGGAGTTGCATCTGAGTGAAAGAGAAAAAGAATTCTGTTAATAGTCTTAGTTCTTTTGTCTTGGCAGGGAGGGAAGAAGAGGAAGAAATCAGGAAGAGACAAGAAAGAAGAGCATCTGGAATACAAATTTGCAAATAAACTTATGATATGCACTTAAAATAAGTTCTACAAGTTATGTTACATTTTGATTTAAAACATATATGTTATTTTCTCTTAGTGGACCAAAGGTTCTCAATAACTGTTCATTGTTCACTTTCTATTTATTGAGAAAGCACGGGTACCTAACTTTATTCATACTGACAGTGGTCATTCTAATAATACTTAGAGTAGGCCAAATCAAGATTGATGGCCCCCATGTAAAATGGTGACATTAGTATCTTACTGGACTTGAGATTTTTAAGAACGCATAGTTACAAAAGAAAATTGTCATCTGTGTGGCACAATATTTTCTTTTGTGACTTAAATGAATTTCCATTTCCACAAGAAATTTTGTTATTCTATAAATGTTTCTATTATTTTATTGAAACCTTTTAAAGACAGCTATAGCAATGTACCTTTATCCTAACGTTTTCACTGTGAGATTAAAACTGAATTTTTATGAATTAAGTAAATGGGACTGCAAATGTTTTAATAACAATGATGACAAGAATAAATGCAATGATACTGCACTCATGCTTACTTTCACATCATGTTTGTAACGCTATAATTTCTTTGCTCGTAATTAGTCATTATTGTAAAAGCAGGTTTTAGTTAACCAACTTAGGTAAAATGTTTCACTTCTTTTATTAGGTTAGAATTCCTATGTAAAATTTAGTCAGAGTGCTAAATCTTCAGTGCTGGTGCCCAATTGAGTATTCTCTTTTTACATGAATGCATTTCTCCCTCTCTGACTTTTGGAGTCCCTTCAGTTCTTTTGGAGATCAGACAGAATACAGGCAAGAAAAGTAAGCTAGCTCATCACACAGAATTTTCAGCCTATCATGTTAGAATTCTAGGATTAAGTTCTTTAGCCCCAGAGGATCCTTAACTATTTTATGAAGTTGTGCCTTCTAAATCAGAGATGGCAAATAAAATTTGTTTCATATGCCAATTCTCATCAATTTGTGGTGGCTGCTTAGACTGCTATGTTGAAAGGGATGCTAAGCTGTAGCTGGGCTCCATAAGAAAATGCCAATGAGTCCACTAAGGCACAGGAGATGAAAGTGGTGCTATTCACACTGTATGTTTGCCATGCCTATTTTGAGACTCAAAGCATATTAGTAAGCACTCTTCATTTGCAATCACAGGTATACTTACTTAAAAGGCTAATTATACATTTAAGATACACTTTTACTTGCTAGATAGTACACAGGTTGAATAAAATAATTTCTAGGAGTGTCTTTTACAAGCTTGTGAACATGGAAGTCTAGATACGGTGTACTTTAGTAAGGGAAAACAGTGAACATGTTTTCCTTGGGAAATGTGAACTTTCTGATTCTAGCATAGTAGAAGCTCTCTGACAGAGTTATTTTGGGATATAATACATGAAATACTGAAGATCAGCAACAGAAAGCAGTGGATAAAATCAACTGAAGCTGAATTTTTTGTTACAGAGATTTTTATAGTTTGTAGTTCAGAAAGTAACGTATTAAATATATGTGGGGCATTGTGCTTGACATATAGTGAGAACATTATATGTAGTAACATCCCTAGTGTTATTATGGGATTGACTGTTTAATGAAAAAAGCCACCTCGTTGCACCTTTTCTTAGATATTAATGTGTTTATATAATTATCTGCAGTTCAGTGATTGAAAACATAGACAATGGCATTTCTATATTCAACTAACTGAATTTAGATAATAACTGTGATTTAGAAAGGATTTCTTCCATTCCTGGGAAAAACAGTCATACTTAAAATGACAGGAATTCAGTACTCAACAAACAAAAGTAAGAGCAATGTTATGTGACAAGAACCAAAGCACATAAGAACTGGCAAGTGCAAATGCTAAGAATCCATCAGGTACTTTCGTGTATAATCAAGTAAACCTTTCAAAGAATAAATCATAACAAAATAAATGTTTATATACTTATGTAAAAAGGGGTGAAAACTATGTGAGTCTGAATTTTTAATTATTTAAACCATGAGTTTAGGATAACAATTTAAAGTGCGGGAACAGACGCTATGTCTGAAGATAGAAAAAGGGTTGAAATTGACAATAAAGCTCGCCATTTAAAAAGGGATGGAGCTGTGCTTATTGTTGCCTGTAACAGTTAAACATTTATCTGTAGCCAGGCATGGTGGCACACATTTGTAAATCCCACACTCTGGGAGGCTGAAGCAGGAGAACTGCAAGTTTGAGTTCTGCCTAGGCAACTTAGCAAGATCCTGCTATAAAAAAAAGGACAACAAGATAAAAGAATTTCAGTAACTACATTTGTATGTATAGGCATGACGAAGGACCTAGGTCAAGATCCTGTGAGGGTGTTCAGAAAGGTAACAAAGCAAACTTTGTAGAAACAGGTAAAATTTTGATAAAATGTGATGTGAGATCAGCAGCAGATAAAAGTAAGCACAAACACACATGTAATGTGCAAACGTGAAAATACCACTATAGTGGCAGGATAGTATAAAGTTCAAATAATTTATTACTATCAAATATATCTTTAAATTGCTGTAACTATCTTTTTTTGGGGGACAGCGTTTCACTATGGAACCCAGGCTGGCCTCAAACTCACAGTGATTTTCCTGTCTCAGCCTCCTGAGTGCTAGGATCACAGGTGTGCGCCATCATGTGTGGCTGTTGCAACTATCTTTTAATTTAAAAAAAACTATACCTTATTAGAAGTTAAGTTATTGGAAAGTAGATCTCTGCTAATAACTACAAAATTTGTCTATCCTTAATCTCTTCGCACAAGTTCCAAATGTGTCTTTAATTACCTGCATCATATAGAATCTGTTCTTTGCATGCAAAGACTTGATAGTCTGGCCACACTTTACTTACACCTATTTAATCTTCCACTCAAGTCATACTAGTTTCCACAACATTTCTTAATTATACTACAGTCATTCTGAGAAATACTTTCTTGTTCTTCTCATATGCCTAGATTCTAGGTTTTTCCAAGGCTGATCCAAATTTGAGCTCATCCATAAAGCCTCTCGCTACTACAGGTTCCACTCAACATCCTCAGTTCTCCAAACTCTGCAAATACGAACAGTATGAACTATAACTTATCAACAAATACTTTGGTGCCCAGCCATATTTCATTCTGAATTAGTGTTCAAGTAAAAGGATATTATAATATTTTGGAGAGCATTCATATTCTGCCCTTCACAAAAAGAAGTTAGCTCCTCAGTGTCAAAGTATAATTCCAAAGTACGTATTAATCATTTTATGATTACATTTGGGGACCGATAACACACGTTTCAATATAGCCATAGGAAGATTGCTATATTTGTTTCCTAAAAATCAGTAGCACTTTTTCTTTTGTTAACTCAGTTCTACATATCTGCATAGCATTTGTATGTGCTAATTTTTGTTTATTCTGATTGATAACTAAGATGATCTGGGTATGAAATTCTGGGCAATAACTTCATGGGAATTTTGCAGACCTAATCTGCTACTTGTAATAAAATGATAGAATATATAAAATCTTAAAAGTATAGTGTACATTGGAAAAGTGGAATGGGAAAATACTTGGCTAAATAAATTCCAGCAACTCCTCCTAGAAAAGGGAGAATTCCTAACCCCTTAGCCATGTTACATACTTGTTCCTCCTCCGGGACTGGTGAGCACCAGAGAAGGATGTGGGGTTTCCATGCTTTTATGAAGTGTGGCCACTGCAATGATTTTTCTTTTATGTATGCATAGCTTAGTGACATCTTCATCTGCCTTGACATCTTCTGCAGTTCTCTGCTTCACAGCTGCTCCAGGATCAAAATTAAATACCTGGAAAAAGCACAGCCTTAGTTTAGAAAATGTCTGTGACAACATTTAATATAAAGATCCTCTTGTTTAGAAAGAAAAAAGTTAGATTATGCCATAGATTAAATCATAAGAAATTTGAATAAAATTTTCTCAAGGTTTTAAATTTAAGGAAAGCCAGCTGGGAATGGTGATGCATGCCTGTGATCCCAGCACTTGGGAGGCTGAGGCAGTAGGATTTCCATGTGTTCAAGACCAGCCTAGGGTATATAGCTAGTTCAAGGCTAGTCTGAGGCCTTGAACATAACCAAGACCCTGTTTCAAAACAAAACAAAAAACAAAAAACCAAACAAACAGATCTGAGCCATGAAATCAAGGAAAGCTACTTTATATAATGTAACAAATACAGCTGAACTCATGGTTTTTATTGGCAAAATAATGAAAATTATACTAATTCTAAGATAGAATACATATATATATGGAGAGATAGATATCTGATAAAGTTTCCAATTATCAATATTCCTCATAACAGTATTAAAAAGATGAAGTACAATTACAGAAATGCAGGAAAAGCTATGACATTTCTACATGCTTTTTCTTTGGTACCCTTTTATTTCTATATTAATGTCTATTCATTAATTTAAAAAATCTATTACTCTTTTTAAAAGATATTACTTATATAAATATTTTAGGATATAGTGAGAAAGGAAGAAGTTGTTTATTAATCTTTTTTTTTTTTGGCACCAGGGATTGAATTCATGACCTCGGGCTTGCCAGGCAGGTGCTTAGGCCACTGAGCTAGATCCCCGGCCCTTCTTTATTAATCTTTAGTTTAAAAATCAGCATATAGCACATATTCAAAGAGTAATGATCTTTTTCTATAGCAAATTATATTTTACCATTGCACATGATTATACTTGTTACCTTGTAAAGGAGAAAAACAGCTTTATATTTTGGCTGTGAATGTTCAGCTTTGTGATTTTAGGAATACTGTATCCCTGACAGGTTTATCAACACTCCTGCTAATGGTAACATTGCTAAGTTGAAGAATTACAGCATTGAAATAAAATACTGCAGGACTTGGGAGGCTGAGGCAGGAGGACCACTGTGAATTCGAGACCAGCCTGGGTTACAAAGTGAGCTCAAGGCTGGCCTGAACTGCACAGTGAGACCCTGTCTCAAAAAAAGAAAAAAAAAATTACTGCAGTTCAAAGTACTAAGACAGTCACAATTCCAATAAAAGGTGCAGTGGTAGTTTTGATGAAGTATTTAATATGAATACAAGTTTGTCATTGTTGAATTGACTTGAATTATTCTGTAATCTTTAAGCATTTCAAAATGCATGTTAAAAATGTCTAAATGAATATATGATTGGAGAACTAATATTAGATGAAATGCCAAATGAGAAAATCAAATATATAAAATACCTTAAAAAAAAAATACTGCTGTTATCCCACTGTGAAATGGTTACCTTGGGAAGAATAAGAGGACATTCCAAGCCGCACTTGCATGTTCCATCAGTAAGCAGGTATGTTTTAACCTGCTCCAAGCAAGATAACAAAGACCCACTGGGACTGTAAAAATAGTTTAAAAAAACATCAGGAAATAATTTTGACTGCATATAAATATGAAAAATGCATAATTTATAGTCTTACCATCCTCCAGAGGGTAATATTTTCTCACTAGTGAAAAGCATTTTCTTTATCAATATCATATTAGCTACTAAATTATAGCCTTTAACACTATCATTCTTTCCTTTGGACCAAAATATTTCTAAGAAAAAGACAGAGCTTCACAGAAAATTATATAGAAGTATTTTGAAAACCAAGAGTGGACTAAAGATGGGAAAAATACCATTCTTAAAAAAGGACAGAAATAGTCAAGAAACAAGGAATAAAAAAGGTACTAAAAGTAATCATTATCATTTTAAACTACAAGATTTACTTCTAAAGCTCTTTGAGGAAAAGCTGAAATTGAAGACCATATTATGGTTCCAATAAAAAATTCGGACCTAACAAGCTCGTCCATGTTTATCTTGGAGTCTAAAATGAAGTTGTCTCTATGCAAAAAACAAGTTTCTAGAAAAAACAAAACAAAGCAAAACAAACAAACAAACACCAAATTTCTTTCTCCCCCACACTGGTGTGTTTCTTTGAAGACAGATTAGCGTGACTCAACTAAAATTATACTCAAAAGCCAAACCAAACAGAGAAGCAGAGAAGAATCAAGCAGAACTGACAAAAAGTGGGAAAGTTTTGAGGAAATAAGCTGTTAGTTGGCCGAAAGGTATCTTGCAATTCTCTTGGGTGGTAACTAGGCAGGTACCTTACTACTCTTTTTGTCACAAGAATCAGTAAAATATGATCATATTGACCGATTTCATGTCTACAGATTAGGCATTATTATATCAGATGATAGGATGAGTCTGGCTTTTATTTACAATGGGAATTAACTTAAAACAAGGAAGTTCTTTTTAGGACTTTTATTATTAATATATCAATTTTACAACTTAAATGTGTATATTATGCTTTGAAACTTTATATTCTTTTCTTTTGAGAATTTCTTTTTTATAACTATTTATAAAGCAAAAGCTTCATGTAAGCATTCTGATCAGAATTATCCAGAAACAATCATAGTCTCCATTATATACACAAAAGCATTATACTATCAGACATAAACAACTCTGCCTCTACAAAAATGTAAGTACTTATAAGTGAACCAGCTTTAAAATGCAATTCATATTTTGTTTTATGGACATTCATATAAAAAAAACTTGGGCATAAAGAAAAATTTAAAAGAGAAGTCTTTTTTATTTTAAAAGGCAAAACAGAGAAAAGGATAGAAATGATACGGAATTTAAAAAAATAGCAAGAAATTAACAATAGTTAATTATTGCATATTGTTATCTCAGAAGCTGTTGTTCGGTTTACAAGATCTAGGCATAAAAAATGGTCAATCATAAATCAAACTCACATTTATACATATCGTATTGTCTTCCTAGTTTAAAAAAATAATTAAAATAAAAAACTGAAAGAGTAATAAGATCTAAAAGAAAATTCTTAACTAGGTTAAATTATTTATTTAGGCTATGTTTTATAGATGATACGGAGAGAATATTAATTCCCATGTTACAAACTGGAGTTCTACCACAGTAGGAAAGATAAGGTATTTTGTAGATCTGGTAATTTCCTTTCTTTTTTTTTTAAATTATAAAAAAGCACCTTACTGGATTTTCACATCAAGAATTAATGAATTTGTTAAAAAGATACTGTCAACATTTATTTAAAACACATAAACTAATCTAAAGAAATTTAACTTTAGAATTAAATCTGGGTACAAAAATTCCTAAATTCTATTAGTGTATCCCATACACTTTGCAAACATTTTCTCTCAATCAGTTGGGTTCTTTCATTCAGTTGTAGCTCTTTAATTAGCTTCTGAGAGTAATAATTACTGTAAAAAATAGTTACAAGTCTTATAGCATGGGTAAAGCTCGGAAGATTGAAAACAGGTAGAAAATTTAATGTATAGTTTCAATTGCACCATGAGGTAGAAGCAGCTGGAGACTAACCTAAAAATTACAAGTGAGCTATGCACTGAGAAAAAAAGTATAGAAAATGGGCAGGTTTCCCATATATGTTCAAGTAGTAATTTAATTAGTGATATACAAACAAACCCATGTTGGCTTGATTTAATTTAAAAGCATTTTACCTTATCTGGGAAAGTTAGTTTCCATAATGATTCTCTGTGTACAGATTTGGAGTTTGGGAACCCATGCTAACAGGATTATCAGATAGTAGTCTGACAGACTTGGGAAATTATTAACAATATCACTGACAGAATTTTAGACTTGAAGTTGGTTTTTAATTCCCAGACTTAACTTTGTTAGTTCACAGCCATATGAAAAGCTGATTTATCTTTTCTAAGGATGGAGATGAAGTAAAAACTAAAAACCAAAAACAAACCAAACCAAACCAAAAACAAGTATCAAGATTTTAGAGTCATTTGCTCCCAGCTGAATATGTTTTCCCTTCATGATCTAGAACAATCATAAATATAAACATATATCACCAATATCTTGTGGAACTTTATTTATAATGAAGTATTTCTGGCAGTTTATTAACTCCATTAGTAAGAGAAACACTCTGTGAAAGTTATCCCAAGTGTCCTTGTCGGTCTTATCCATTAGGGGATGAGCCCCTCATTCCTTGCCTTCCGGTCCCTTCACTCTGATTAATAAGAAATGCAATGAAATAGATTAAAAACTCAGAAAAATAAGGGAATTGTTTTTAGCTAATATCAGGCATTGAAAAGTCTAATAATTAAAACTGCCTCTAGATGAAAACATAATGTTAGAATCAGAAAACCTAGCTAAAGCCTCTGAAGGACACAGTAATACTGTCAAAAGGTGATGGGTTTATATACACAATTTTACACTCTTCTGTGATGTGGTAATAATGCTTAATTCTCTCCTGCATTCCAAGCCAATTCACACTGTAAAACATTGCGGAATGAAAGTACTTGTGTTTCTAGCACAGAGGTCATTTATTCAACTACATTGGCCGTAATGTCAGTCACAATACTTTGTTCTCTCAAAGAGGAACAGGCTCCACCTTCCTTAATCTTGGAACTGCAACTTTGGAGGTAACACAGGAATTAAACAAGAGCTCACCTGACATAAAGAACTCCATTTTGATCCACACGGCGCTGCCAACCCACAGGAACTTGTATAGCTGGAAGACCTCCTTCTTTGTCCCCTCCGTCACACTCCTTGCCTCCATTCATTTTCTGTGTCTGCTTGGGACTCTCCAAAGATATCAGCAATAAGATGATATCCTCATATTACACAGCATGATGGCCTTCAAAAATGGGCCAGTGTAGCACAGTTTTTCCTAGACTGTACAGAATGCATTGGAAGCTACGGCTCAGTTTGAAACCAAGTCCTTGAAATCTGCCATGATGAAAGTATCAGTTTCCCATTATAATTTACATTAAATAACCAATATTTAATTCCTGGGGATGGTCTACGTGTGTAAAAATGAGCGATTCCAACTAAGCAAAATCATAATTCAGCAACATTAGTACCTGTCTCAAATAGGGGAGGGAGGATTGTAAAGTTTTTAGTTGTACATTTTGTCTTGAACCTTGATGTTGGACTAAAATAACCTCCACTGCTTAAACACCGGTCTCATTTTTACAGTATGTCAGTTAATATTTCCAGGTACTACCCGCCTTTATAGGCCACATTCTTTAAACTTTCTCTTTATCTTCCAATCTGAATCCAAGGTGTTGCAGGTTGGTTCATTTGATGTTTTCATGATTTCAAAATTCCAATAATACCCTGAAACATATGTAAATATGTAAATAGTATATTTAATGTTGCAAACTGAGAAGCCGTGGGACTTTAACATAGAATAATCTAAGTGCACCCGATCATATTGATGTCCTCTACCACCAAAATCACATGTAGGAATGAACTTGTTTTCTTTTTCCAAACTATCTACTTACTCTAGTCAAACCAGTTTACTCAATCTTCAACACATGAAATTTTGTTTCAAGTACTAGAGAAAGACCAATAAGTATAGCATTATGCACACACACACAAAGGTACATACTCTAACCTGAAATAAAAATATATCCATTATTTCATATGACTTCTAAAGCAGAAAACTGAGTTAATCCAATCACATTTTGATCACTACCTAATACTACATACACCAACAAGTCGGTTTTTGTTTCTAATCATTATATTGGCCTAAAGAAGGTACAGTTTTTCTTGTTTTTTTTTTTAAAGAAAAAGTTGCAGAAAATAAATTTATAGTACATTGCTAAACATAAGAAAACTTTCTCCCAGTGTTACTGAATATAAGAGTGGGAGTTACTTTAGAGTCAAAATTTTACAAAGTCCCCTGTATTGTGGGTTATTTCCTTGTATTGTGGGTTATTTCCTAAGTCGCAAAGTGGAGAAGACATCATAGCTTGACACAACAGTTCTAGTGTGGGATAATTATAGAAGTCATCTTAATAGAGCTGTTAAAAAAAGGAAAAAATTAAAGACTAATATTGTGGAAAGTGTGATGTCACAGTTGGTATTATTTACTGTTGTAAACAAGCTTTTTAATGATCAATGTAATAACATTGTTTGACTCATAAAACTTCACTCAAGAATGAGTAAAAATTATCCTCGTGTTATATGAGAGAAGGCCTTGTGGCTTGTGATAAAAATTTCTAGTGAGCAACATCCAGAGTAAAAAACTGCTATATCTTAAACAACTAAAATAGAAATAAAGATGATATACTGTTAAATGGAAAACTGTATAAATTCCTTAAGATTCATATGGTAATCTTAAAATTGGTTCCTTAAAATTTAAATGAAAAATTAATGTACTTCTTAGATAATGTGTTCTAAATATACCTGTATGAATAAATTAATCAGTGCAAAACATACACATACTTCTTAATCTACATTCCTAAAAGTCTATGTTTAAGTGGCCTGAAACCTTTTTTGGATCTTTTTATTAGGAAAACAGAAGATTATTGTATAGTGAAGACCATCATGCATTTAGGCATATACCTGATTTGTAGCCTTGGCCCCAAGATAGGGTATGGGTATTTTAATAGAGCATATACTCATTCAGATGAAAACCAGGAACTGTGCTTATGGGTGTAGAAAACACTGGCAGGCAACAGAAAAAGCAGCAAAAATTTATGGAGAAAATTCAGGGTACAAAGAAAAGTACCAAGTAGTAACACTCGCAATGGGTCTCACACTGATAATTTCCATCGTTGGGTCCACTTCACTGTGCTATGCTTGTCACAGAGAATGACCTGCTTACAGATTTAACATTCAATTTCTGTCTTCCATTCATTGCAACTTTGACCATGATTTGTAGTGTTCATGTGTCTGTTGATCCACATTTCACTCAACACTTACAGAACAGTAACTACGTATTAGGCACTGTATTAGGTACTAGGAGTACAAATATGGTAAATGCTATGGTATGAATGTTTAGTCTTTTCAGAATTCAGAAGCTGAAATTCTAACTGCTAGATGATGCTATTATCAGGCCTCTGGGAGGTAACTACAGGGATGGAGCCCTCATGACTGAAGTAGGGCCCTTGGAAAGGGATTTATTTAGTGAGACCCTATCTCAAATAAGAAATAAAAAAGGGATGCAGACATAGCTCAGTGCAAAAGTCCTGGGTTCAATCCCCAGAAATAAAAAAGGGGGATGGGGCACTGAGAGAAACCTCTTCCACTATGTGATGTTATAGTGAAGAGATAAGTAATCTGTGACCTGTAAAATTAACTCCCACTAGATAATATATTTGCTGGTTCCATGATTTTGGACTTAGCCTCCAGAATTGTGAGATACAGATTTCTGTTGCTTATAAACCACCCAGTTTACAATATTTTGTAATAGCAGTCTGAATACAGTAAGACATTTCACATTAAGTGGAAGTTTCTACTTTATCCAAAATTTGGTGTAATATCTGGTACTAATAAACTATTTACTGTGGCAGTTTGAAGATGAAAATACAATTGAATTGTAATTTCACTGCAGAAGAACCACTGCAAATATTGACACTTTCAATCATTTTTAGGAGCTTTAAAGAACACATAAAAGTGAGTTTAATATGATAAATATGTACCACCACTCTAAATTAGTTTATCATTTTTGCTTTTTCTTTAAAAATTACACATGAAGAAAAAATTACACATGAAGTTAAATACTGTCTCCAAACCCCATCTCATTCCCCTTTTCAGACCCATGCCCCTGCCTTTTCCCAAACGTAACCATCATTATTCTGGTTTGTATCCTCCAACCATGTTTATTTCCTGTATGTGTACATGTAAGCCATATTTGTATTGTTATGTGTCTTAAAATTTTATGTAAATACTGTTATATAATATACATATAATTCTGTAACTTGCTTTTTAAAATTTAACATTGTTCTTAAAGCTGTTTCAATTGAGATATACAGATTTCTGTTGCAGATATACAAGTCCAATCCATTAGTCCTCAACATCTGAATGGTATTCTAGAATACAATTATGTAACTTTCCATCTATTGGTATATCAATCATATTAATTTTGAGTTGTAGCGTGTATACATTTTGAATTCTACAGACATCAATCTTCTTTACGTGGCTTTGTCAAACCCCAGTAAAAACAGGTTATAACAGAAAAGATATTGTGACTGAAGGCCAACTCCATCTCACAAACACTTGGGATACAGGATACATTATACTTAGGACTTAATTTATATTTATTTCAAAACAGTAATAATAATGAAAATAAAAGTGTGTTTTCTGTTTGTCTTATTTGCTAAGATATCTGCCACAATTCCAGCAGTGTTTTTGTTTCTCCTTTCAATATGCAAATTAGTTTCTGATAATTGGCTTTTAGCGATTTTCTTCTTCTTTCTTTTTATTGCCATCTTCCGACCATTCTGAATTCAAATTAGATGTTACCTCCTGAAACTACAATGTACACTGTAATGTAAATTACCTTACATTTTGTTAATTCACTAATACCTCTTATTTTATGATTATTATTTCTTATTTATTGACTATACATTCCCATAGAAATGTAAACACTGTCAGAGCAGAGACCTGGTCTTTCCAGGTCTTCCCTATATTCTCAGTTCCTGTATATTTTAATTAGTCAAAATACTTTTATATTTTCATTTTTATCATGTACACTTACAAAATTGCAGCAAAACGTGTTCTAAAATGAGAGAGGTTTTTAAAAGAAGCCAATGAATATGCGTGTTGATAAATATAGAGAGGACCTTTTACTCTAGATTTGTCCCTAATAATCTCACAATTTCTGAGAGATAAATTCTGTGTAGAAAAAGTATTGTAGGACTTCTAAGAAAATAAATAGGTTAATTTTAAATTCTATTTATAAACTATTGGAGTTTTTATAAGTTGTTCATATACATATTTAATTGAATTAACAAAGGAACCCCTAAAATAAATAAATGCAATATAAAAATTAAAATTATATTTCAACAGGATGCTAATTAATACAATGGAACTTTTTCTCAATCTGATTTACTAACATAGTTTATACAGTGTTAAGTATGTGTTTTGAAAGTTATGCCCAAAACAACACAAAGATGAAATGTTAGAGAATATAACACCATTAAAATAAGAAATAGCTATTCTTTATATCTCTTTCTGAATAATATTAAATGTCAGCAGTTCTTTGAATAATGTCAAGCAAACTTCATTAATAGTAAAAATAATGAACTGGCCTTTTTCTTTTTGGTACCAGGACTGAACTCACGATCTTGCGCTTGCCAGGCAGGCACTTCTGTCACTGAGCTAATCCCCAGCCCTACTGAACTGGTTTTTGAGTGGTGATATTACTAGGTTTTTTTTTGACACAGGGTCTTACTATGTAGTTCAGGCTGTCCTTGA
This sequence comes from Cuniculus paca, assembly GCA_004365215.1. Classification (NCBI taxonomy): domain Eukaryota; kingdom Metazoa; phylum Chordata; class Mammalia; order Rodentia; family Cuniculidae; genus Cuniculus; species Cuniculus paca. Next base: position 48,321 of record RJWT010000512.1, read on the forward strand.
ATTTGTGGTGATTATACTGCCTCGGCCTCTCTAGTGCTGGGATTACAGGTATGTGCCACCATGGCTTTTGTGTAATAAATTCTCTTAAAAATATTTATATGCCATTACTGGCCTTTGAGTAATCTCTTAAAAATGTTTATAATGACCTAATGTACTACTATTGTGCTCAGTGAGGATACTTGAATACACAGTGGGGCAGAATTAACATCCAAAGAATTATTCATTTGTTAAGATGAGTTTGTGTAACTTAAGTAAAACATGGATGTTGTTTAATGTTATGTAAGTCTAAACAATTATTTACACTATGAATATAAGGTTAGCTTATGAAATTTTTAAAATCAAAAAGTCTACTCCAGCCAGGGATTTAGCTCAGTGGCATAAGTACCTGCCTGGCAAGTGCAAGGTTGTGAGTTCGATCCTGGGTGCCACAAAAAAAAAAAAAAAGTCTACTCCAATCCTATTGCAGAATGAATGCCTCATTTTGTCCAATTAAGTTTCACTAAAATCTGCCTCTTTACTTACATTGCAAACCAGTACATACATATCACAGTAAGTATGATTAGATTAAAAGTAATACTAACATTAGCAAAGTCTGAACGGCTAGAACTTATCATTTGATTGAATAAATATCACCATAACTTTTTTATTATTAGTTAAATAATGCTTGTTAGAGTAAGCCTAAACGGCATTCACCCTTCCTAATTATCTTTCTTTTCTATATCAACTATCCAAAAAGTTCTTCCATTACACCTATGCAGTGCCCCATCCAATCTTCCCTGATCTGTTTTACCCTTCACCTATTTATTCAAGCTATGCACTTTTATTTGTGAGCATACTTATCTTGAAGTTATATCTTCTTTCAGTTAAAAAAATTTTGCAATGGATAAATCCATTTTTACTTTGGCTATTATTTCCATTTGGTTCTCCTTATCACTGGGCAAGCTACCTCTTCCTAAACATATCTTGCGGAAACAGTCTCTATGAAAGATCCAATGAGACTCAGTAAGATTCTGTGAGAACCTCTGCCCAGTTCCATTCATTTACCCAAACTACCCCCAGCATGACTGTATTTGTTTAATAGAGTGGCATCAGGGTATCTTCAGTAAACACATATTCTTGCCCTGATACCTAAAGTTTTCTAGCTCCAGATGTTCTTGCCCTTTTGAGGTAGAAGAGTGTAAAAGTCCACAACCTGTGAATATGGGATAGTATTAATGTAGGAAGGCTGGATTTTCAGACTCTGAAGCTATAGCAAATGGCTCCCAAGAGTGAGGTCGATTCTTAGAGTCAAAGGAATAAGCAGCTTGGTCAGTCTCCCTCTGTAGTCAGTAAGATTATTTGTAATCAGGTCATTTTTTGCTGTACAAGTTCATCTACTTACACATTCTAGTCATACAGAAGTCTTCAGAGAACTAAATGCTGACTGGCAGACTGCAAGTGACCATGTTTATCAGTTCGTTGGTAGGTAAGATTTATTATTCTTGTTTTGAATTTCAGCTGGCCTTGTGATTTGTTTTGATCAATGGAATATGATGGACTTGATACGATTTGAGTTTTCAGGCTAAACCTCAACAGGACTTGTGCCTTTTGCTCTTCTTCTGTGAAATACTGTTAACATGTAAACAACCTAAACAGACCACAGACACAAAAGTGAAGCTAGTAACACAATGTGGAATAGGGATGAGCTAGCCCAGCTGAGTTCAGACTAAAGTGCCAACCTACAGAGTCATACTATTTCAAGTAGCCAAAAATGTACTGGAAATAATGTGAAAGTCTAAAATAGAAGTTAACTTCAATATTGAGAGGTTATGTAGCATTTACTGGTTCACAGTGTAAACCCTAGAATCAGACTTTCTGGATTTGAACATTGGGATTACTAGCTGTGATCTTAGTTTTAAAAATTTTTTTCCCTTACAAAATAGAGAAGGTAACCTTTTGACTTCTGAGAACAAATGTGCTTATATGTATATGGGCCTAGGACACAGTAAGTATCCAAACTATTACTTATAGGCAACTATTAAAATCACATTATGGAAAATCTAACGGCACTGAGAAAGGACCATGAGAATGGTAGATGGAAAAACATACTACAAAGTTGCATATTTAATGTTAACCTTAATTGACAAAAATGCTACCATTTATGTCACTATAGGACTAGAACAGCACTATCCTCCCAGGTATTAGTATATGTTCTTTGTTAGTAAGAATACACTTCCTTCCTTGCTTTTCTGCATTTTCAAATTTTTCTACAATAAACATGCATTAGCTCTATAATTGGGAAAATATTATTTCCAAAAAGTTAAAAGTATTTTATATATAGTATTTCATAGATAGAATAACTTATTAATGTTTCCCTGATCCTTAAATGCATTAGGGAAACTCTTTATGGGAAATCACCATTAATTTTGTGTTTAGTATTATGCTGTTAATTTTCTTTTTGTTTTGCCCAAATGGAAAAAAAGACACAGAGAGTCACAAGAACATTGTATTAACCTGGATGATCCAAACACTACAAAGAAAACTTAAAGTTATCCCTCTTGACAGGTTCTAAAATGCCTCTGGGTGTCACTCCCTTTCTGCCAGGAATACTATTTTCCATCTCTACCTTCTTGTCTTTCACTAAATGAGTTTTTACTTATTTCAGCTTAAATGCCACTTTCTTAGAGAGTTCCTCCTTCATTCCCCCAATTTTTATTTGACTTTCCAAGTCTAAACTGGGCTCCCTTGGAACTTCCTAAATTATGAAGTTCTTTTCCATCAAAAAATTACTTGTACTTAACTGAGTTTTCTTTTTGTCCTTGCCATCCTACATGAGTGGCAAAAAAGAGCCAGAAAGGGTTTATCTGCAGTTTAAGGGCCAAAAGTGAACAATGACTAGCTCACAAATACATATTCTCAAAAACTATTTAGAGAATTATAGGTTACCCCAGAATCTATAAATTGACAAATTCACTATAATTCTGAAGGAAAAAAAATTTTATGATGTATTTCTGCATAGTTAGCATAGTTCTGCATAGCCCCCAGTGTAGTTCTTTTGCTTTTCTATAATATGATGATCCTCATGGGGAATTTTGATTAAAAATACTACTCTGCATTTACATAATCTTTTAAAGAATGAACTAAGCAAATTTAAGGGAAAATTTTCATATTTTATTCTTGCATTATTGATACTTTGGCTATTTAAGATGCACCTTAATATGAGCACATCGAATCATTGTTGGAAATTGATAGACATCAATACTGTTTTTTTCCTCCAAACTGTACTGAGAACAAAATAATTATGTATTATTCTACTTGTAATATTCTAAAACAGCTAATATTTAAACTATTTTACTATAGAAATGTTTAGCACTTCAACTCATCGTAGTGGATGCCAATTCCCATTAGGAGTAAACAGTACTGAGTAGAATGTACCCCTCCTCCTGCCAACCTTGAAAATCAGGTTACTGTTTAAAAAGTATTCATTTTTAAATGGGCAGATAAAGATTATATATTTTTATTTGGTACACCATATTTTGAAGTATATCTACATGTAGCATGATATTCTTTTTCAAAAATATATCATCAACTATAGTTACCTTACTGTACAATACAGCTCTTGAAATTTAACCTTTCTAGCTAACTAATTACATATCCTTTGGAGAAACGTTTTTTTCTCTAGGTACTCTAGCTTTTGGCAACCACCATTATACATCTTACTTCTGTAAGAGCAATGTGAGTGAGATCACACAGTATCAATCTTTCTTCCCAACATTTCATTTAACACAATGTCTTCCAGGTTTCATCCATGTTGTTGCAAATGGCAGAATATCATTATTTTTACTGGCTGAGTATAGCACATTTTCTTTATCCATTTATCAATTGACAGACACTTACATCAATTCTTTATGTTGGCTATTGTGAATAGTGCTAGAATAAATATGGAAATGTAGATGTTTCTTTAATATAATGATTTCATTTCTTTTGATCTATACTCGGTAGTGGAATTGGTGTGTCAATTTTACTTTTAGATTTTTGAGAAACTTCATACTATTTTCCATAATGGTTATACTAATTTACATTCCCACCAACAATGGAAGGGTGTCTATTCTCCATATGTGAATCATGACTTGTTTCTTTTGTCTTGGGATAATAGCCATTCTTTTAAGTGAGGTGAGGTGATACCTCATTGTTGTTTTGATTTCCATTTCCCGTACTGTTAGGATTTTGAGCATTTTTTCATATACGTCTTGGCCAGTCATGTTTTCTTTCGAGAAATGTCTTTTGCCTATTTTTACATTGGGTTATTTGTTTTGTTTATTGCTACTGAATTGGTTGAGTTCTTACTTACTTTGGATATTAAATAGTTGCTAGAGGTATGGTTTGCAATTATTTTTCTCATTTCATAGGTTATCTTTTCTTTCCATTGATTATTTCCTTTACTGTATAGAAGCTTTCCAGTTGGATGCAATCCTATCTATTTTTGCTTTTGTTGCCTGTGCTTTCGATGTCTACAAAAAAGATTCTTAACCCTGACCAATGTCATGAAACACTTCCCCTGTTTTCTTTTAGTATTTCACAATTTTGAGTCCTACATGTAATAATGAGAACTCAGTCACTGAAGAAAGTCATGCAAAGAAGCTGTCTCTGAAAATGTTTAAGTATCCAAGATAATTCAGGCCCAATCAATGACCACCAAACAATTAAATGTAAAGGAAACTATAGTATAATAAAGCATCTAGTAAGTTCTCTCAAGAACAAGAGAAGGAAGAGTGTTTCTGCATAGATTTTTAGAAAGAGCAGCCCAAAGAGAATACAAGATTCATGAAATATATGGTCTTTTATTATGTTTATGTAGCTCACATATCAGGAACAAAAATGAGTAGGCAGTAATACCCACAGATGTTTAATGGTATTATATGTAGTGTCTCAAGGAGATTTCCTTTATGTGACCAGCTGCTCACTGGATTGCTCAGAGTGGCAGAGAAAATTATATTAGTCAAAGAAAATTTATGCATAATGTACTTAGGTTGGGGAGGAAAGGAATTTCAATATTACAAAGTGATACACAGAGTATTCAGAAGACATATTAAAGAAAAGCAAAACCTGTAGAAAATAAAGTGTTTAACGAATAAGTAAAACATAAGCTCGGTTATAAACAGGAGGACTTTGGGACAAATTGCACCCACAGAAGTATTTGGCATTTATGTGATTTGAAAATAGTAAGAGAAGTAATTAACAATATTTAAATCAAAAGATTTCACATGAAAATTTGCATTCCTGCTTTACCTGGGAAACTGGACAATGTGGTAACACTAGGTCAACATTCCTGCCTCGCAAAAATTATCTGGAACGGAGCAGTGGCTCCTTTAGAAAGGACTTGGATCTCCAGTTCACTGCAGTAGCTTCCTGCTTCATTCCCACCAGTCTGCCCTCTGTAGGCATTTGGGTTTCCAACTGCTGGAATAGAAAGGACCTTTAGGTAAGGATTGAAGGACTCAGTGTAGCCATTGATAAGATGTACAACTCATTTTTATTGATCATTTACCCTATACTTCATAGTTTCTTCAAAAGGGTAAAGTATGAATTCTCAGTAGATTATTAGGGATTATTATTAGTATAAATAGTAAGTGAGCTAAAATAAAGCACACAGATAACTTTCTTAATAAAATTCAGTTGGCTCTGAGACTGATGATTCTTGAACGAAAGGATATAAACAGTACAGACAACTCTCATTCAGTTTCAATTGTTTGTCACTTACCTTTCTCTCTTGGGACCATAATCAATAATATCACATTACCATTATCTCAGGAATGCATCATGGGAGTCAAAGAATTACAGAATCAAATTGTACAATTTACTTATTATTAAGATACATTCAATGCCACTGATTTCACCCCTTGAATTTAAAGAATTTTTTTAACAAAAAAGTTTATAAGGTCTTTCAGTAGTATACTTAAGACTTTATAACCCCTTTACTTTATTTTCTTTTAACCTCCAGGTAGAGGAGGTACTTGCTCTAATGTGTTGTGCACTGACTCTTATTCAGCCTAGGTAACATAATCCTGAAGGTCATTTAATTTATTTTGTTCTGTTTTCAAGCCACTGGACAACCTTTTGATTATCTGATAGATTTCATAGGTACTTAATTTCTACACGAGGTGATGTATAAGTAAGTCACCTGGTATGGAAATTTGGTTTTTGCAAATATTGATGTTCTGTGTTATGATCCAGAGGCTTACTCTCAAGAATAATGGAAAAATCAAGTTTTTTACTTGAAAGAGCTATTAAGACCACATCTTGAACAACAGTTATTTTACCTGATACTGTCATCTTTGAGGTCTTCCCTTATGGTCATTCTACTAGTTTTCTGCTTTGTCTGTTTTTAGTGCCACCTTCCTCTGACATCATTATTAAAAAACTAGACACTATTGTGGGTCAGAGCAGGACAAGAGAATATGTAGCACAGAAAGTGGCAGCATGCTTTAAAGGTACCATTACTCAAAAAGCTGCCTGGATAGAAAAAGGAACAACCTAAGGGGCACAGAACAAGATTGATAATCCTGCCATGCTAACAGTACTCCAGAAATTACATTTAATGTTTTAAATATTTATGGAGCACCAGTTATATGTGAAGCACTGTCATGGGCACTGGAAATTCAACCATGAAGAGCATATTGCTTGGGGGTTGGTGGTGGCAGTTGGGGAATTGGACAGTCAGATAACACTGAATGATGCTAGATATGGTAGAAATAAATACAGAATGTTAAGTGAGTATAAAGAGTTAATCTAGTTTTCAAGAGTAGGGGTGTTAGCAAGGGGCAGGACACATTTAATGACGTAAGAGATGTCAGAGAGGCAAAAAGTTAGTGGAGACCTCAATCTTTAATCTATGCAAATGATCTCAGTTCTAAAAGATTAATATTGAAAATTTTATTTTTCTGTCTGTTAATAATATTATAATACCATACTCATTTTTTGGCTGGTCAGCTAACATAAAGGTCTCATTTTGGCAGATCTTTTTAACCTTGAGGTTTGATAAGTAATGAAGCATTAATGAGTATTTTCTGCCTGATGTGTGGATTCCTTCCTGATGCCTGAAGTAGAATATGATGATCTAAAATCGTAGAGAAGCAAATGTTGTCCTCGAGAAAAAGTACTATCAAGGAATGATGATTCATGTAAATAAGAAAAGGATATTAGATGTGAGAGCATTGAAAGCAAAAGCCAAAAGGGACATGGCATGGGTAAGGCAGATTTGAAGCAGTTTACAACTATTTGGACAGTACACTTTTCAATAAAAGGAGTCTATGAGTGATAAAAAGATGACTGTAGTGTTAAAGTTATCTTAGCCAAATGTATAAATAATTTTAACCTTTATTTTACTATATTTTAAGAACTTGGGCAGAGTATTTTCTCTCTCTCTCTATATATATATCAACTCATTAAATCTTTACTGTAACTCTGTAAGGCAGGTCCTTTCTTCTTTTCTAGAGCTGAAGACACTAAGGCAAAGGAAATTAAGTATTTTTACCTTTTATTTCCAGCTCTAATAATTTATATCTCCTGTACCTATTTTTTAAGTATTTAAAACTATCCAACATTCCGTATATTTTATTGCTTATCTTGTTACTGTCTTTCTCCTCTGACAAGAATGTAAGCTCTGTGAACAGGCAGGATATAGCAGTCATCATAATTTATAAAAAAGAATTTCAGTCCTATGTAGTTATTTTCTGATAGATATTTGTCAGATGCAGAATAACTCCAGTAATTATTTACTTTAAAAACATATTTTGATTTGAACTACAGAGGACACACTTAACTAAATTCCACTTACACAAATCATTAAATTAACCAAAACTTGCTTTTGAAAAGAGACAGACTGGCCGGGTGTGGTGGCTCACGCCTGTACTCCCAGCACTCAGGAGGCTGAGACAGGCGGATCATTTTGAGTTCGAGACCAGCCTGGGCTACAAAGTGAGCTCAAGGCCAGCCTGAACAGCATAGTGAGACCCTGTCTCAAAAACAGGCCTGGGGATCTAGCTCAGCGGTCTAAGAGCCTGCCCAGCAAGCGCAAGGTCGTGAGTTCAATCTCCGGTGCCGGAAAGAAAAAAAAAAAGAGACAGACTGTTTCTCTCTGTTCTTAAAAGCTGTATGATTCCTAAAATCAGATATGGTGTTTACAAAGCTACTGAAACAGTATTTGTTGCTCTATTTAGAAATTTAATAAAATATTTTGTAAATTGATGAAATATAACTACCAAAAAATGAATGTATCTATGAATACTAAGTTAAAAACAAAGTTTTAACATCAATCTCTTAAAATTTAATGCTGAATTAATTTGAAAGAGAAGTAAATCCTAGGGAGAAACCCGCAAATCTTGAATAACTCTACACTTAGGTTATGTTGCTGTGCCTTTGAGTTTCTGTTATTCTCTAATGACAGAAATTATTTGATGCTGTATTACTGGTGTGAAGACAATTTACATCAACTTTTGGACTTAGTAAAGGAATAAACAGGGAAAGCCCTTTGTTTAAAAAGACAATATACATTTTATAAGTTAAAACAAAATGTTTAGCTATAAATATTTTTTTATAATTCTCTGATTTGATAAATCTGTTTAACCAATCACCCAGTTATAGGTTCAGACTGTCTTGGATAAAAGGCCTTTTGCTGTTACATGAGTAATACTTGATCATGGTTGAGAGTCTGAATTTCATATTGAAATTATTATTATTTGGGATGTGGGTTTACTTTCATTAGACTCTCTTACTATTTTAAAAATATGTTGGCACAAAAAGTTACCAAGTACAGTAAGTCCCCAACTTACAAACGAGTTCTGTTCCAGGAGAACATGTGTAAGTTGGATTCGTTCGTAAGTCTGACAAAGTGAGTCTTATACACCTTTGACACAAATATACAATATTTACTGCTTGCACTACCTACTAGTCCCCTCCACATCGCCACTGCTTTTCCTCTTGCTTCTGGACATCCTGGGTTCTCACTAAGCACTGTACTACTGTACATTATCATGCAGTATAGGAAGCACACAGCAGCACAATGGTGACAATGTCTGGCAGACACGAGAAGTACGTCCATGATTTGTTGGCACCTACAAATGTTTGTAATGTGAGGAGAGTTTGTATCTGTGAAGGTTCACAACGTGAATGTTCATAAGTTGAGGACTTACTGTAATTATTAAATGGAAAGCCTACTGAAGAGAAATGAAAAGTCTTAAAGCAGATATACCTTGGAATATCCTAAAAATAACTGCCATAAAAATGCAGAATTGCAGTAAAAATTGAACCTGCAAGTGGGTATTTCGCTATTTGGTAAATATTAACTAACACTTCTTGGAAACTGATAAACATACCAGGCAAGAAATTAATAAAGATATGTAAGATTTGAACTATGCAACTAACACGCTCCATCTACAGGAATACACATGGAACTGCTGAAATCTATACGAATTAGTAAAGATATACAAGATTTGAGCTATTTAAATAATGTGCTCAATCTATCGGAAATACACATGAAACCATAAATTTATAAGAATTATAGATACACATTTAAAAGAATCAAGACAACTAGAAAAATTGGCATAGTATGTTAAGAGTGTGAATTCTAAATATGCATTGATGTGATTAAAATTTTAGGTCTGTTACTCGATGTCTGACTTAGAACATGACTGAGCCTGTTTCCTCATCTGCAATTGAAGATAACAATATTAGCACCTACCACAATATTGTTGAAAAAACTGAATAAATAAAATATTTTTAAAGTGCTTGCTTCCTGGCCCACAGTAAACATAAACAAAAATTATATTTTATTAATATAAAATAATAAAATTATATGTTAATATAATTAATATAATATAATTAATTTTATTAATATAATTATTAAGATAATTTACATACAGGAAATCTGGGTGACTCCAATACAAGAAATCATACAGAATGCATCATCTTATCAAATTTCCATGAAAATAGAATGCCATAAGAAAAAAACCCACACATGCTCATAGGTTTGCAAATTTAAAAAAATTCATTCATAATAGGTAGTACCGAAAATCAATCTGAGGTCAGTGATTATGAATTTATCACAGAATCTAAAGTATAACCTTATCTAGCAGAACATAACTTATCTGACAGGAGAGCAGTATGGATATGTTTGGATATTCTGGTTCATTGAGTGATATGGCTTATATCTAGATGTCCCACCAGAGCTTCATACATTCCTAGGTGGGACTTTTTGGAGCTGGCTGAATCTAGGGTGTGTGATACTGATAAAGTAAGCAGTATTAGCCTGTAGATTGGAATTAGCATAGTTCTGGGTGTGGCTGCATGGATTCACAGAAGAGAGAAGCCCCACACTGGGCGAAGGCGACACCACACAAAAGGCTTATAGCCTGGTTGGGACAAAAAGGAAAGGCAGGTTCCTTGTTTGCTGCTTGCTGCTTCCTGCCTGCCTTGCCATGGACTGCCTCTCCTCTGCCATGTCCCTATGCCATGCAGCCTTGCCTTGGAATCAGCCAAGGACTATGGCCTAAAAGCTCTATAAACTATGAGCTGAAATAAACCTTTCGTCTTTTAACTTGTGGGTGCCGGGTATTTGTCCCAGCAGCAAGAAAAGTAAGACACTGAGGATAAACACAGAAAAAGGAAAATAAAACAGATCACATGATGTTTGCAACTTAATATCAAATTGCTCTAAAAATATATCAAATACATGGGGAGGGGGAAAAATGATAAAGCCAATATTGGGGAACATCAGCTTTGTGTGAAATTTGTGTGCTGAGTTTATGTGAAGATAGTTCTTTGTGTTATCAAAAAAAAAAAGTTCTAAGAAAATGTAAGAAAAACCAAAAATAAAACAGGACCGGGTTTTAGTTTTGACAGAGAGGCAATGAAATTTCAGATATAGCAACTGTGTTATTGAAGATACGGAAAGTAGAATTATGCTTGTAATGAATGTTGATACGAAGCAAGGAATATGCAGTATAGATATAAGGGGAGGAAGGAAATAAACTGTGGGTATATAAGAAGCATGAAAAAAAATCTGATTTGAAAGAGTTAAAATATTGGAGAGAAAAAACATACTCATGAAAATTAAAACATAAAAGTGTTTAAATACTCATAAAGAGGAAAGAAAAGGAATTCTAGGAGGCTAAAAAAAGTTAATGTCATATGAGCTATTCTACTTTTGAATCCTTTTGCACTCATATATGAGTTGGAATAATTCAAGTTTAAGGCAGAGAAATATTTGTATATATTGTAAAAAATAAATGTATGTTGAATAAATGGAGAAAGACTAAATTTGGCTGGGAGATGGACTAAATTTGGCTGGGAGATGGCTGGGAGAGGAAAAGAAAACATTCTTGAAAAATTGATAGAAACAGAATGTTTATATGAAACTAGATTTGTCTTAAATGTTCTGCAAGAACAAATATTATTACATGAGGCATAATGAATAGACATAAAGACACAAAACTGTTAATACTTCAATATGATCGTTTGAGAAAACTCAAACTGAAAAATTAAAAAAAAATGACAAAGGTAGAGGGAGACCAGATATAACATTAATATACAAAAACAAGAAGGGAAAATGCCCTATCCAACATTAAAATATATTAAAAAGTTGTACTATTGGTATAGAAATAGGCAAATACTATAACAGACGAGCACAACCACAATAAAATCATCTGTAAGTTTACTTCACTAAAATAGTGGCATTGTAAATCAGTAGAAAATAGTGGCCAATTGAATAAATGGTATTAGACTGACTACATTCCTATTTGCAGAAAAAAAGAAAAGAGTTACTTCCACAAGTCAAGTAATTCACAAAAATGCAAGTGATGCTTGACTTAAAAACAAAAGTTAAACCAAAATAAGATACAAATATATTAAGAAAATATAAAGGGTATGTTTATTTGTGACATGCTTATGAAGGCATTCTGCAAGAAGTAAAACAAATACTATAATGAAAAATACTGGTAAATCTGCCTACATAAAGCTTTAAAATTTCTTCCCTGTAAAAGAACAAAAAAACCAATAAATAAATCCTTAAAAGTCAACTGATGGCTGGGGAAATAGCTTAGTGGCACAGTGCCTGCCTCGCAAGCTCGAGGTCCTGAGTTTGATTCCGGGTACCAAAAACCAAAAACAAAAGACAAAAAACAAACAAACAAACAAACAAACAAACACCAAAAGCCAACAACACAAGTCAATTGATAACCAGGGGAAAATAAATGCAACACATAAGAATCAAAATGTTAACATCTGAAATGTAGCAAGAACATTTGCAAATAAGAAAAAGAAAAAGTCTAAAAGAAAAATGGACAAACTGAGAAGAAATACCAAAAGGCCGGTAAGCACAAGAAATGACACCGAATCTTATTAGCAATATAAATACAAAATAAAGCAACAAAGAAGTATTGATTTTTACTTATGTGATCAGTATCTATATAAATTTCAAAAATATGTATCCTTTGAAACAATTCTTTATTATGTACAAAGAAATAAATATATGCACAGTTATGTAAAATGGTATTCTCCAGAACATTGATAATTAGAGTGAAAAATACAAAACAACCCAAATTCCTATTAGAGAATGAGTAAATAAATTATAGAACAGTCATACTAAAAAAGACAATACACCATTTAGAAGAGGTAGTTCTATAGTGCTATGTAAAGATTTCTAAGATTTCTTTACTCTCAGGTAAAGAAAAATGATTTGAAGAATATTTTTGAGTATAAAAAACATTTAAGTGACATTTACATATCACAATAAAGGCTGTATCTATCACTATCTGTACATAGTAAAATTAGGTTTCTTTTCAATAAAATAACACCAATTTCCAAACTCTTTTTTTCACTGGGTGGCCTATTAAAATTATTTTTTGTGTTTTAATCTTTAGATTATAAAATTACATGCTAAAATAATGTACCTATAGTGAATATCTATATGTCTAAGTGCTCAACAACAAATAATACACAAAATGTTCCCTTAAAAACCTATGGAATAAATCTAGACAGGAGCTGAGAAATTTAACTAAGTGATATGAAGCAATCACCTTATGGCTATTTTGGTGTAAAAAATATACACTATTTTAAACAACATGTAATTTTTGTGTTTGAAGATTAAAATACAAAGAATAATTTTAAGATGAATGAAGTTTTTCTCATAATTTTAAGGTACGTAATGTTTTTCTATGCTCATTAACATGGATTTTTATATTTCATAGCAAAATACTTATGGCACTAAATAGAAGCCTTTATAAAAGCATTTGACTTGTTTATTTTTATTATGCAAATGTCCTTGGAATTCTTCAATTTATCATTTAAAGTTTTTCCTTGATGACATAAAATGTTTAATTTTTTGCAACACTAGACAATAAAAACATGATAGTGACATTATCATAACATTGAACACATCAATGTGTTATATCTGAGTTTCAAAAATACTCATAGAGCACCTCTTGGGAATCTGGAATGTGTTGGAGGTTAAACCACAGAAGTTAGTTTAGGAGGTTTCAGAAACATTAGGAGATGAAATGATTCAAACAATTTTATCTCTGGATAAATCAGTCCAATGTTAATGGAAAAAATTTTCCTGGTATTAAATATAGAAGCAAAGATATAGCATAAAAAGATAAATATTTCTAACTGTAAGTACTATTTGAGAACTTTAATCTTTATTGCAACATTTGGTTTCAAATATGAATATCTTTTTTATTAGCACTTGCGTTGGATACTGATGAGTCACACTAACCAATTAGCTGACAAAACAGTCTCTAATGACCTACAGTCATTTTCTGAAATAGTGTACATAATATTTGGTAGCATACATTAATTCCAACTCATTGCTAAGCAACGTTGATTTGCTATTTCTATCACAAAGACATGTTAAACGGAGTCAGAAAACAGATGTTGACATAAAAATCATCTATTAAACACAGCAGGAAAATACAAAACATAACTACTAAATTTTCACACCAAAAACAAGAAGGACAAATAAGAATTTACTAGATTTATGACAAAATAAACCTGACATTTTTGAATTCCAAATTTAGATATTAAGGCTATTTCTTACTAGTAATACACAAATACACCCAAAGACATGCCTGCAATAATTCTAAGGCTCTAAACATGAACACTTCAATATAAAACTACAGTGGTAATTCATATATTTTAAGCATGAATAACACAATAACTTTTTTTTTTGAAAAGAAAAAGCTAGGATATTGGAATATCAGTGCTGCAGTAGTATATGGCCAATACTGAATTATTACAAGATGAAAACCCATACTATTTAATATTTTCAACCATGATTTTACATCAGACATTAGTAAACACTTCTACTACATATCTCATGTTTTTCTAAAGAAATTCCTGGTAGTCTTGCATGCGTGCACGCTTGTGTGTACCAGAGAGCCATTACAAAGTTTCATATTGCCAAATCTTTATTAATCTTATAAAATACAATAGGACTGGTTGTAAACAATTAAAAATGAAGTTATATTTTTTGATATTTAAGAAAAATGTATATTATGATGCTGTAATGTTAACGTTTATCTTTTTCATATTGTTTAGCAATAGATTCACAAGAGTAACAGTCACAATGAACCAATAATTTGGATAATGACAATTTTGTAACATCTATATGTCCTTTTTTCCTTTGCTGGAATTTAATGAGTACTTCATTATTAATAAAATCATCACTGAAAAATCAATTTTATTGTTTTATTATTTTGTATTTATTCAGCTATACTTTCAAAATATATGAACTTGATATAAACTTGAATGTAACTACTTAAATTTTTCCTTAGAGTCTTTCATACTTCAGTCATAATGCTCAGCACTGGGGATACTGTAAAGTACAATAGATCTTTGGATCTTGTTTTTAGGAAGCTTTACAGGGGTGGATACAGATCAAAACCCAACAAACAAATATATAAGCAAAATAACTGCAGATCATATTAAGAGTGGTGAAGGAAATAGAGGCCTAAAAGAGAATAAAGGTGAGCATAAGGAAAGACTTCCTTTACACAGATGGGAAGTCCTCTGTGAGGAGGCAACATTTAAGCAAGATGGTGAGAAAAAAGCTGGTCATGCAAAGGACTTAGGGAAAAGTATCCCAAGCAAAAAACAACAACAACAACAACAACAACAACAACAACAACAACAACAACGACAACAACAAAAAACAGCAAGTGAAATACTTCATAGCTAGATAAAACATGGCTATGTTCTAGAAAGTAAAGGGAGAGATTCAGTTTAATGGACTGTAATCAGAGTGTAATAGTGACATGAGATGTGTTTGGAGAAATGGTAGGAGAGAACCTGGTAAGGCCTTATTAGCTAGCAGAAACATCTTTTGATTTTATTTTAATTACAGTGAGAAGCCACCAAAAAAGTACTAGCAAAAGAGTGACAAAGTCATATTTGCATTTTAGGAAGGTATCTCATTGTTGTGCTAATAATGGATTGGGAGAAGCAATCTATTAGAAGTCTATGAGACAATCTGATTTTGGATTCCTTCCTCACAACCAGCTCTTAAAACTGTTTTTTGTATACAATTTTGAAGAATAACTGGAGGCATAATTGGAACAATGAATCATGTTTTCCTAGAGATTATAAGAGCCTAGAAAGTGCTCAGTGTGAGTAATCACCCTGTTATTTTAGACTTTAGAAAAGCATATTTTGAGTTTTCAACCCAGGTAAAAGTACATGACCAGCATCTGTCATATGGAAGACATAGGTTTTGAAGGTATTAAAAAAAAAAAAAGACTCTCTGAACATACAGCAAGCCTTAGCCTAAAGAGGAAGAAACCAGAGAGACAGATATCTGTCAATGTTCAGTGGAGGCAGAGGGAGTTTTCTAAGGGGTTTAGGTATTGTAACAAGCCAGGTTTCAAAAGTAAAAGCCAGGTGTGGTGGCACATTCCTATAATCTCAACTCCCAGAGGGCAAATCTAGCTGGGAGTTCAGCAGATGCTCTATAAATTGAGAAAATGGGTTTAAACTGGGTGTAAGAGTGCATGCCTATAATCCCAGCACTCAGGAGGCTGAGGCAGAAGGAATACTGTGAATTTGCAGCCAGCCTGCACTACAAAGTGAGATCCTGTCTCAAAAAACAAAAGCAAAGCAAAACAAAACAACAGGAAAGAAAAAAGACCCAAAGAGAAAATAGATTTAATGGGAACCAAAGCAATGTGAATTCATAGTCTGTAGTGCTGGAGAAGAGACAGCCACACAGAGTATAGTATGCAGCAGAATACTAGTAATTCTGCATGTGTCAGGAAACTGAGGCTGAGAAAAGAATAACCTCAAAGTATAAAGAAATATAATCATACCTGGCTGGGAAATAAAATATTTCCTAACTCATGGGTAAATAAAATATTTCCTAACTTCTGTCTCAGAGGTGCCTCACTCAGTAGTGGGGGAAAAAATACAGTCAAATTAAACACTGTTCTGGTACTACCTAAGTGCCTTAAGAGCAAGATCTGAAAGGATCAAATAATTTTTCCAAGTCACTTAAATGCATACCAGAACAAAGCTGAATAAAGGCACAAGCAAATACCAATGAGGGAACAAGAAAAACCTACAATGGTCAGGATACAACAAAAATGATCAGATATGCAAAAAGGAAGAAAATAGAACATATGAGAGGGAAAAATCAGTGAATCTTGGATGAACCTCTAGGAAATTATGTATATTTCATTTATACAACATTTTTGAAATGATAATTTTTTTAGAAATGGAGTTGTTGCAGGAATTAGGGATGAGGCGTGGAGAGGAAGATTATAAAAGGACAATATGAGGGATTAACTGGACAATGGAACTAATTTGTACCTTGGCTGTGGAAGTGAATACATACAGGACTGAAATATATTAAACTAAATATGCACATGAATACAAAACTGAGTATAAATAAAATTGAGGAAATCTGAATAAAATCTGTGTACTCTATCAATATATTCTCATTGTGATCTTCTACTACAATTTTATAAGATGTTACCATTGAGGAAGACT
>RJWT010000513.1:0-65117 GCA_004365215.1 Cuniculus paca
TTTTTCTGTTTTCTATAATAAAAAAATCCATTTCATAATTTGCTATTTTATCAAAATTATTAGATTCTATGGGCTCTTTCTAGTAACAAATAGTGAAGACAGGGAATGTAGTTATTCTAAATATTACTCTTTAAGTATTTTCTTCAGAAGGATTCAATTTGTTGGAAATTTAGGGTTCTATGTCATTGTGGCTGTATTATGCAAATAACAAAAAGATCAAAATTTGAAATATATCCTGTTTCAAAATAAAATGTTTTAAAAAGAGCTGAGATGTAGCTCTGTGCAAAAGCTTTGCATTCAGTCCACGGTACCACATAGACATACACACACATGCACACGGATACACACACACGCACACAATAGAATGTAAACATTTGGCATTTATTTAATACCATCATATATAAGCAGTTGTGTTAAAAAAGAAGAGAAAGACCATAGTCGACCTTCCAAAGGTCATATATGTAGTGAATAAAGAAGACAACATTGAATATGACAAGATTATTTATTTATCAAAAACTGAAATTACCAATTTATACTAATTACATTTTACTTCTTCATTCGGAAGGATGGCAGAGCACAAAGGAAAGTGTTATGTTCCTGAAAGCTGTCCATGTATCTGGAAAGATTGGGAATACCTCTCAGGAGACGTGATTGCCACGCCATGTTACACCTGGTAATGGGATCCATTTCTTCCACAAAATTTTCCTAAGGAATTGTATTACTGTCAGTTATTTGTTGAATTTACCTGATTGACTGACCAACAATAACACAATCAAACCTAAATAAATAAGATTTTAAGGACAGTAAGGTGTTGGTGGAGAACTACTTGAACAGGGAAACCATACCATTATTTTTAGGTATACTCCTTTGGCCTCGAAGTAAATTCTGAAACATAATTTGGAAATTTAATTGGAAAATATATCTCAAGCTTATAAGAAAGTGCTAAATGTTCCAAAGACAAGACCATATTTAGTGGAAATTCTCCTTTTGAAAATAAGTGAAAACAATACCATAAAGCAAAGTCAAAATATAAATTCCTTAAAATATGGACATGTTTTCTAAACTGAAGAGCAAGTTGATAGACTGATTAAAATGAGGGAGATAGTACAGTATTCTTTTGGCTATTAGCAGATCTATGTTGAATTTTCAGTCCATCTTCAACTTCTGGTGTTGACCCACTCACAAATTCTAGGTTTGATTTTGATGTTGGATAATATATTAAAATGTGGTATGAATATATGCCTGGTTTTTCAGTGTAATGGCTGTTGTCAGAGTGAATTGGCATTATTCCTAAGGGTTATTGGTTTAGTGAATACCCTTGAATTCAAACCTTCCAATTTTTTGGCCATTTGGAAAACACTAATTAGAGCCAAGTTTCTTAATAAGGTAACTCATGTTATTTTTTTAATAGTATTTGTCGACGAGGCATGTTCAATTGTACGTATTATCCATGCCCAGCAGTGTGCACGATATATGGGGACCGGCATTATCATTCTTTTGATGGACTGGAATATGATTATATTAGTGATTGCCAGGTATTTTTGATAAAGGTAGGTCACAGTTAGTAATTTTTGTTTGAATTTGCATAAAGATAATATCAAAAACAAGTAGACTGTTTCATGATATATCAAACTTATGTATCATTAATAAAAATATATAGAAGTCACAGCAATTTTAATTTTTTTAACTTATTAAGTTTTATTATTTAATACTTTTTATAATTATTTTTTATTTATTTTTTAATGTTTTATAATTATTTGTTATTTAAATGGTGACCTTATTTTTTAGTTTTCTGTGCCTCAGTTTCCTCATTTATAAAATGAGGATAGTAATTTGTACCTATCTCCAAAGGTAGTTCTGAGAACTAAATGAGATAAATATATGTATAAATACTTAGGTAATTCTTGATATATAGTAATCATTCAATAAGTGTCAACCATTTTATTATTGTTAACTTGGTCTGATGAATGTAAATATAACATGTTAAACAATTCTTTGGATTATTTTCTTTTCAGTACTGGGGCTTTTGTACTGAACAACATCTCCAGTCCTTTTCTAATTTGAGACAGGGTCATTAAGTTGCCCGGCCTGGGTGGAAACTTGTTCCTCAGTCTCCCAGACTGCTGGAATTACAGAGGTTTGTGCCACGACGTCCACCTTGGATCGTGTACTTTTATGATTATGATAATCAAGAAAGATTACTCTCAGTTCTAGAAATGATACTTTTATGCCATGCTTTGGTAAATTTCAGGTTATCTATATCTGATAAAATGCTTAAAGCTTCTCACATGTTTAATGCACCTGGATTGCCTGAATACCTACATTTTATTTAGACATAATGGATCCTAGAATTAAATATCTAAGTAAAATATGTTATCTTTTGAAAGAAGTCACTCAAGAATAAACAAAATAGCATCTTTTTCTACTGCAAGCTAAGGTGTGATTAGTGCATTTTTTTTTCTGGTTATAGCTTTTGTATTATTAGAAGCATGTTGGTGTGTGTGTGTGTGTGTGTGTGTGATTCTGTTCTTTAAGTCTATGTCAGGAAAGTAGGCTATTATCTCCATTTCATATTAGCTCTATTAATTAAAATATGAGCAGTAAACTTTACAGCTTTCTAAACTTAAGCAATGCTCACACTTACATTTTAAGCCATTGAATTTTCCTGGTGGTGATTATCTTCTCTGTGAATGATGCTAAGTTTCTTACAGAAAAATACTTGGGAAAGGATTCAGCAGTTATGTAATTATAGAGGATGGCAAGTGGCTTCCTGTGGCTTTTGTCTGTATATGTGTGCTGTTTTGATAATTTTTGGAGAATAAAGAAGACAAACAATGAAAGTATATTCTATGAGAATATTTCCTTTTCTTCTCTAAACAACTTTTACATCAGAGTCTTTTCATCAGCCAAAGTTTTGATTGTTCATTTGAAAACTTGAAAAATCACTTAACAGTTTTGGGATTTTGAATACATAGACTAGTAAGACTTCATTCTCTAAAATGTTTCAGATGGATTTTGTATCAAATTCTCATCTCCCTGGATATCTAGGTCCCTCTGTCACTGCTTTAAATTATCTCTGCTTTTAAATGTCTGGATTCTTGCTCTCTGTCTTTCAGTATCTCCTCTGGTTTCTTCTTTGTCTTTTTTTTTTAATTACCTTTTCTTCTTGAATAGCTCCAATTCTTGAAAATCGAGATGGCTCTTTCGGGGCAAGGGCTAGGTCTTAGTCATCATTGTTTCACAATGGAGAAACATTCTCCTGGGGACATAGTGTGGTTCATGGAATGCTGAATGAACTGGATATCTATTCTTGACTCTATTCTTGCTTCTCCTAGTATTTGGTGTGTTTGTCCACCATAAAATCTTAGCCACACCTTTAGACTGATGAGATCTAAATCTGCATGTACAGCTCTGACCCCCAGCTTCTTGACTGCCTTTCTGACTTATGCCTATCTCTACAATAATATATATTTTTATTTTATTAATCTAAGATTCATACCATTGCTTATTAAGAACCACTGTGACTTCCAGTGGTCTGGCTCACAAAATCAAATTTCTCTATCAGGGTCTGAGAGGCCTCTATTGGCTTCATCTTGCATCCATGTCTTTTCTCAGGGTACTCTCTGTTTTTCTCTATTCTCTCAAAGAGATGTATCAAGCTTACATTCAACAGTCTTATTCTTACATCCCATTGTTTTATCTTTACTAGCACATGATGTTTACATTCCTCTTGCGGAGTTGGTACATGTACATAACACGTCTTAATTCCTTTTTTCCCATCTGTTTCCTTTCTCCTCCTTCCCCTTCCCTCCATATCTTGCTCCCTTTTGAGAAAGATCTATCTTCCTACTTTCTACTATCTATGTTTTGTTTTGCTGTTTATATATTTTATGTTTCTTTTAAAGAGAAGTCATGCGATATTTAAGCTTGTGTGTCTGACTTGTTTCACTTAACATTATGTCATCATGTTAACATAAGGTATCTAATTATATTCTGATTATTTTGTATGTCTTCATCTGGATTGTGTATCATTTTATGTCAGTAGATGCATGACACTTCTTCTGAATTCAGTAAAGTAGTGGGTGAATTATAAAGCCCAAAACTTGCTCTTCTAGACAATGGAGGCCACAGAGTTAAACTCAGTTATTGTTAGATGTAGCAACCTCAAGTCTGTGATAAATGCATATGCATGTCTTCAACACCAAGCATATAGAGTAATACTTCTTAGGTGCAAGTGTGTGTCCACATCACCTGGGGATACTGATAAAATATAGATGCAGTTTTGTAACAAAGCCTTGGATTCTTCCTAAGAAGCTACCAGATGGGGCTTATGTTCTATGTCTACCAGCTAAACTTTGAATCCTAAGAATGGCAAACATTTGTTAAAGAAAAGAACTTGATTTTAGTTATTTTTGAAATTCTATTTTGTATAGTCAACTTTTAAGTCACATTCAGGAAAAAAAGGATTCTCTGACAATATCATGCCAAAATGACATGTCCCATTGGATGTACTAAAGATAATTGGTATTAAAGATAATTTTTATGGTATCATTCCAAATAGGTTAAAAATTCCAGAAACCTCTATATACGTTTCTTAAATGGAAAAGCATTTGGAATTGGCTACTAAGAGCCATTGGAACCTTATCTACGCTGTAAACATTTTCTAATATGTGGCTATACTTCTTGCTCATGCACTAATATTTTATTAATTTAATAAACAGTTTTTTAGTTTATGCTAATAAGGACACGTTAATGATATGTATGATTAACATTAACAAAGATTTGCCTAAGGAAATCTTGAAGTTTTGATGTCGTGGATTATGTTTATTTTTTAATTTTTTTTCTCCCCAAATTTTTTCAGACTGCTGGGCATGTGGTGAACTCAACAACTACTTACTATTATTTTCTGTCTGAATTTTTCTTAACCTGTAGCTTCCTTTTGCAACAAAGAAAGCATACAATTTACCACTTCATTTTCATATGGTGATCATACAGAAAATATTTCAAGTAACGTATTTATTTCAAGTCTGATTTCTGGCAAGATAAAAGTATATTCTTGATTTTGATTCTGCATGATTATGGCAATATTTCTCTCCTGGGGTTGCAATGTAACCACGCCAGTCAGTTACACTGGCAAGAGCCATTTAGGTGTGGCATTTAGTGTTTACAGTCTGACTTCTTATATTCACTTTTATCACTGTACCTTTGTATTAAAATGAAAATATAGTATCTTGTTCAGTTTCAGAGTTTCCATTCTTCCAAACTGTTAGTAGTATTGAAATTTGGATCACTAGTTCAATATTTGGTTGGAGATCTGTTAATTTAACAAGACTAAGACATGAAGAGTCTTAAAAGTCTAAATGCAAGTCCTAGAATTGTATGTTTCTTTTTTTCTGGCAAAGCAAAAATTATCTTTTCAAAGGAATATTGTTTATGAACAGTAGACTTCAAAACTAAACTTTTACTGAATTTGGCAACCTTAAGAAAAAAAAACACATATTGTTGATCCACTCTTGCAACATGAGAAACCCCAAATCATTTTATTGGGTTATTAAACATGATTACTACATACCAAAGGTAAATTAGTGGTTGACCAATACAACATAATTTTCATTGTCTTGAAAAATGAGTATTTCTCAATGCTTGAATTTTTTCTGCCTCATTACTTTTTCTTGGGTAGTACTTTGTTTTCATTTATGCCATCTTCCAAGAGTTCCCGGGACAGGGTCACCCTTCTCTGGAAGAGTCAGTATTTCCCTTGAGAAGATAGGATGGCTGCCAGCACCATTCATTTCTGTGCTGCTGTTTTAGTGTTGGGAATTCCCTTTGCAAAAGCAGATTTAATTCTCTCTTCCTTGTTGACCAGCTTTCTTTCCTTTGTGCTGATTAAACATACCAGATTTTATCTTTGCAACACATTTCCATCTGATGGAAGTTACCTTTTCTTTCTTTGGGCCCCAAAGAGGACCTAGTAATATAATTCATAAATGTTTCCCTTTTATTTCCCAATTGGGCATTAAAAAATTAATGCTTAGTCAGTTTTATTTTAAAAGCATAATGTCACTTGACCTCACAGTCAAAGAGATGTTGAAGTTCTTTTCTGCTTATCTCAGGGTTGTGTTTTTTTGAAAGTAAGCAGTATTAGGTAGAGTACTTATATCTGTTCAGTGTATACTTGTGAAGTTTCAAAAATTGAGGTCCTCTGGTATTTTATTTATTTTGGAGGTTGACTGCTTTTTAATACAAATTGCAAATAGTACATAGCACTTTTTTTTCAGTACTGGAGATTGAACCCAGGGCCTTTGCACTGAGTTACATTCCCACACCTTTTAAAATTTTTTTATTGTGTTATAGAGTCTAAGTTGCTATGTTGCCCAGGCTGTGCTCAATCTTGTGGTCCTCCTATCTCAGTCTCTCAGAGTTCTGGGATTACAGGTGTGTGCCGCCATACCTGGATTGAATACACTGATTTTTAAGTGTTTTGGGGCAAATTTAGGTAAAAGATCATAACTACTTTTCCAGAGGTAAGAAATGGTTTAACCGGAAAAAAATGGGAGAAAAATACATCAAAACTCCAACATCTTGACCTATATTATCAGTTCAATGTAAGAAGACACTGAATATCTTATTTTCAGCAAATATAGGAAATATTCTATTTTCCGGGCTCTATTTTACTTACATAAATCCATGAGTCCAAACAGTGCTAGGGTTCTTCCCATAACTTGTTCTGGATATTTTTAAAAATATTTTTTTCAGGTGATATTTCAAATAGTCCCTGCCCTCTGTAAACCTTTAAAACCCTTTTAAGTTTCATCTCTCTCAACTTTCCATACCTTGTATATTTTTTTTCATGTAAATATCTCTTGTATGCTTTCTACCTACCAGGCCTGGAACTAAGAAGTGAAGGTACAGTGATGAGCAGACATAAATGTGGGCTGTGCTTCATTTGACCTTGGGTCGATGGGGAAGAATTATTTTATTTAATCACAAAATTGAAATCACAACTGTATAAATCAATAACTGCTTAAATGCAAAGTTCAATGAAACTTTTGAAATTTTCATCTTTTTTCTTAAAGTCGCTTGCCTTATCTTCTTTGATGTAATTCTACTGAGTCCGGTCCTCTGTCTCAGATCACTCTTGCCCCTCCTGGGGCTCCGTCCTCTAAGTGTCTTCAAACACTGGACCTCATAATTTCCATATTTCCACGTCTGATTCCTGCATAAAATTCTCAGCGCTTGCACTTGCATAATTCTTTGAAGACACAGATCCTGTTGTACTTGTCTATTTCTCTGTAGGCTACCATATGGCCGGGAACACTGTGTAGATTAGTTACTCTTGAAAGGAGTTGGGGCTATGACAGGCACTGCGAGTGACATGTGGAGTTCAATAATATATTCCCCTGAGAGGTGCCAGCAGTTCAAGTTTTGTAGTCATTTGAAGGAAAATTCTCTATCCAAACTGTCAGTCTAAAGAGAATAAAGAGTTTTAAGGAACCCATGCAACACATTGATATTGACCTTTTTCCTCTAGCTTGGTAATCGTTACTTATTATGTTGCCTAGCAACTCTGTGGCATTATTTCTAAACCTAATATTAAGTAGAAGCAGATTAAAAATGGAAATAGTCAAAATCCGATTGTTAGGGATTTTTATGGTTTCAGATTTCTGGCAGCAATACTGTAAGACAGACCATATACTGTAAACTACTTTTTGAGATTTCTGATTTAATATAAGGAAGAAAGAAAGCTAACATTGAGGCACTTTGATAACAGTGATAGAAATGTGGTGCCAATAGACAGCCTCACAGCTAGTTTTCCTCATCCCTTAGTCTAAATAACTCTTCTCAAGAGGAAAAGCAAAAGAAAACCCTAAATTACATATCTTTTCTTCAAAAATCATTCACAAAAGCATGAAAGTGTAGCATTATTTTTTGAGTAGTACAATGCCATAATCATCTTAATAACCCTTATTATTCTGCTTTTCAAAATTTAGGCAGTGCTTCACAAAAGGATTGTTTAAGAAGAAGGAAAAGCTCTTAGTACTTATCAGGAAAAAAAATGGGTTACAGAGAGACACATTAATTACTCCATCAAAAGCATTCATTGGAAACCTGTACCCTAGGCATTAGGCTGCAGTAATTAGTAGTAATTCAGGAAGAATTTGGCTGAATGAAGAAATATATTGATTTAGCGTTCATACCACTAGTGATGTGAAAAACTACTTGTGGAGAATTTACATGAAGACCTGTATGATTTCCAGACATTTAATGGCATTTTTTTGCTATGAGAATAAGTATTGACTCATTTATCTCAAGATGAAGAAGCTTCAGCAAGCATGTGTGGGCCTTTGAAAACTGGCCATGGAGTCCAAAGAGAAATGTTACATTTCTTTCTTTCCTTTTGATGAAATCCTTACCTTCCACCAATGAGTGAAATGGCTCTTAGAGCAGTTTTGGGGAGAAAGGATGA
The DNA here is from genome assembly GCA_004365215.1 of Cuniculus paca. NCBI lineage: Eukaryota > Metazoa > Chordata > Mammalia > Rodentia > Cuniculidae > Cuniculus > Cuniculus paca. The sequence continues at coordinate 8,468 of RJWT010000513.1, forward strand.
CATATGAAATTTGACAAACATCAAGGACTTTTTTTCCCTAGAACACTAATGTAAGAGGCAATGGATATATTAAATTCATTTAATCATTCCATATTGTGTATGTATATCATAACATTTTACTCCATAAGTAGATACAATTATCATTTGTCAAGTAAAATAAAAAATACAGATACAAGCAATATTTTATAATGAATTTCTGGGGTCTGCAGAACCTAGTAAGCTCATGAATAAAACTGGGATGCAAAAATAGAAATCCTGATTCTGAAGAGCATGTTTTTAATGATGGGATGAGGAGTGGTCCCAAATAGGGACTTAAAATATAGTATGTGAGGCTAACTAATGTTCTTTGAAACTAAGGATTTCTTAGAGCCTAAAGTTGACTTTTTTCCTCAGCCATTTTTAGCCCTTTCCTAATATAAAAAGAAAACAAAGCAAAACAGAATAGGGTTTGGAATTCTGTCTTTGCACTTATGTAGCTAAATGATCTTGAGTAAGCAATTAATCTATCTCAGTCTCAGTTTCCTGATCTGTAAAATAGAGATATATCACATTCAAAGTGTTGTAAGAATTACATATAATAAAGTCATAAAATTAAAAAAGTTCAAAATATCATAAGTTCAAGGTAAGTTATATGTATTACATGTATTTTTAAGTTATATGTATTATTATATTGTTATATGTACTGTATGTTACAGTATACAATTATATGTATTATTTTATATGAATTACTTTATTAATACATATAATAATTTTGTGTCTGCTTTTATTATAATCATAATTGTTCAACAAATAACTCCCTAAAATAAACACATCTAGATTGAAAATATTTATATTGGAGACTCTCCTCAGTGACTTATTGTCTTGTTACTTATTTACTGTTAAGATTATAAATGGTTGATAAATTAGAGCTATGATAATAAAATTTTAAAAATTTCCAAATCAAAATTTTAAAAAAGTATTACAGGTGAGTGCTTAATGATTGAGCTTTCTATAAAAGTTTTTGTATTATTAGATTAAACATTTTTTTATTTTAGAAGCAAGTCGTCTTTAAATTTCAATGTAATCAATTACAAATCTTTGTCATATTTAGGATTGCTAGTAAAAAATCTACAAATTTGTAATAACAAAATATTTCTCTTTTTGACATTTCAGAGTACTGATGATTCAGACATATCTGTTATTGCCCAGAACAAGAAATGCTTTGACAATGATATTGTTTGTTCTAAAAGTGTTTCGATTTCAGTTGGTGACACTGAAATTTACCTGAATGATACTCCTTACAAGCAGGTTAGTGAATTTTTTTGTAAGGTCATTTTAAGTTGTCTTAAGGTAATTGAAAATATAGTGGAAATCATTTGGCTACCTCTGTTAAGCGATTACAAGTTCTAGATTTTATTTTGTCATTTTACTTGGCTTTAGTACATCCCATATGACTTGTTCCTTCTGTTTGTATCCCACTTCTTCATATTCCAACTTTTTCCACTTTTCTTCCTCTCCAATGCCACCATCCTGGCCCTCACAGCCAACACCTGTCACATCTGAGCCTTCAATAGCCTTCCTTGGGAACCTCTAATTCCAGTCTCATTTCCTCCCCTCTACAACATCCTCACACACTATAGCCAGGAAGGTTTTAAAAAATAGAAATCCAACCTCTTATTATTCCAGTGTCTCAAAACTTTCAAATATCTTTCTATTGCTCTTGCAAGGCCTTGCCAATCTGCTGTTCCTCACCCTTCCTATTTTATCTCTCATCTCCGTCTGCCTCAAGCCTGTGATTTTGAAATCGGTGCTTCCATCAGATGTTCACATATTCTAGGTTCTTTTACTCTCTAGTTTTTCATACAGTGTCAATGCTCCTGCATGGAACTCTCTTTCCATTTAACTTATTCTTGTGTGATGCCTTCCCTCCCTCAGAAAGCTCCTCCTTGTGTCTTCAAGCACACTGTTAGATCACATAGCACACTTTTTTGTGTGGTTCTCTGTCTTCCCCAATTGTCCGTAAGTTATGTGTGAACTGAGATCGTTGTCTCCCTCATTTATCCTTGTATCATCGGCTCCTGCCCATGTTAAAAGAAAGAATGTTTCATTCATCTACTCGTTCATTCATAATGTCTGCTGCATATTGACTTGAGCTAAGCATTGAAGTTAAAACAGAAAAAAACACTGTACCTGCCTTTAAGGAAGTTATGCTCAAGCCATGGACACATTCAAGTAAACAAGGTTGTGCGATATAATATGGTGTGGTGGGAGTCTATAAAGTCTCACCAGGACCTCCTGGAAGAACAGTAGTGCCTTGCATGTTGAGGGTAATTGCTAACAATATAGACTTGGAAGTCAGTCAATACTGACGGCACTCTCATTCTATCACATGCTAGCTGCGTCATTCTAGTCAGGTTTATTTAACTTCTGTGAGCGGTGCCTTTTCCATCTGTAAATTTGGGATGATTATAAAGTCTGCCTCTTAATTTCATTTGAGGACTGAAATGAAAATATGAATTAGTGGATTTTAAGTTCTGTTTCTCCTTATTTTTGAGCACTCAGAAGATATACTTCGGATGAAACAATATGTATTGAATCTAGAAGATGAATAGGTATCAGGTGAAGAGAGGGAGTAGGATTATAGTTCAGAGGACTGGTCAGACTCAGAGTAGCAGAGCTGGAAGATAAAACACCACATTTGGACAACAGGAACGGGTTTACTTTGATTCAAGCATGGTACATAGAGGAATGGGTGGAGGCTATGGTGAAGACATTCAGGGACAGCTGTCCCTCCTTGAATAGGAGGTGTGGGAGTGGAGTATTGAACTAGGGTACTGGATTTGAACTATTCAGACTTGAAAAGCATAAGACATTCGAGCTTGATTTCATAGGTAAGAAATTTAGGAGTTGTGGAGCGAACAATCTGACAAATGACCTTTAAAATTAAAAGTGACTTCTTCTGTGGGATCTTAGAATAGTGTCTTCCTAATGAGTGGTCTGTAGGCTTCTTCATTAAGATCCTCTGGAGTATTTGTAAGTGCAGGTTTCTGTGTCCTGTCTCAGTAATTAGAATGACTCAGGTAGAAAATGAAATTGATATTTTTGATGGTGCTTTAAATTCTTCTACATATTAAAGTTTGAGAACATTGCCCTGGAACATAACCTGTATCACAGGCAGTGAGACCAACAGGGAAGCAATTAAACTTTGGGCAAGTCAGAATTTCTATGGTTACATTAAAATTCTTTCAAAGTAATTAAAACCACTTGTCACAGCTATCAGCTAGATATTAATTTATAGGTGAAAGTTCTGTCTATGAATAAAGATGTTTAAAAATACAGAAGAAAAAATGGTAAATAGTCATAGAGAATTTGACACATTTTTGAAGTGGTAATTGCAACTTCCAATTTTCACCTGTATGCAATGTTAATGAATTTCCTTCAGGTCCTGAAGAATTAAGTAAGAGTAAGAAAGTCTTAAAAACAGTTTGACCCTGATGATTCCACTGTTAATATGTTTTGAACATCAAAAGTGAAAATAAGTACCATTTATTATGACATATGGGTTGCTCATTTATTTTTATGTGAATGCACAATTATAATCCAATCAAATATATAAATTACAAATGTCTTATTAATTTATTCAAGCCATATTTTAAGTGTCTTGATTACTAACATTTCTAACTTATCTTTCTAGTTTCACTAGAGTTTATTTAAAATGCTATAATTCTCATGTGAAGTAGAGGTCTCTATTTTGGACAACTTGTAATACCTCACTCTTCTAAAAAGAAACGTTATCTATTAACATGAAAAGCTTACTAATCTGGAAAGTAAGGATTACAGTAATTGTTTTTGATCAAAAAGGATGGTTCTGGAAGTGAACTTCTGGAATGAAATGAAGTATTTTACTTTGAAAGACAAACAGAAAAGATGTGTTTTTGTATCAAAATAACTGATAAAACCAACCTACAAGGGAAAGGCAATAAAGTAACAAACAAAAGGGATAATATAAAGGTTCTGAAAAGTGCACTGAAAACAATAAAAATAGGCTTTATGGCAGAGTGACTTGTAAGCAGCACAGTTTACATAAATCATGGGACTTTGTGCAAAATGTGGGGTTTCTTGTTCAAAATAGAAAGAAATTTTCCGTTGTTTCTTGGTTTCTCCTGGCTTGCCCATGAGGTTTTTACATTTGTCATTTAGTGGTGTGCTTTCTTAGACAGAGGGTTACCCCTGAGGTAAGTGCAGACAGCGCTGTGGGCCTTGCTCTGGTGCTGCTACTTGGCACTGAGGTGCAGATGTCTGGCCTCACCTGTCCTGCTTCTGCACTGTGGATGGAGTGTAGCAGTTTTTCCTGGGTCGGGGCAGAAAGGCATGGAGCCGAGAACGAATCCTGAGAGGTAGTAGGACAGCAGGAAGTAGCGGAAATTTAAGTGAAGTCTCCAAGCTCTGGAACATGCTCATTATCCCATTTGACTTCACTTACACAACACAAATTCACAGGTGAAAATATTAGAATTTTAAGATGGCAACTACAGATCACTGAACCCCAAGTGTAGACTTCTTTTCTGTATGTGAGTCTCTGCCGTTGTACTGTCCGAATGTCTACCATCTGCCTATTTGGGGAGTGACAGTTTTGTTAGGGCAATTAGGAAAGACCCCACTGAGGAGGAAGCAAATGGGTCAGAACTGATGAAATGAGGCAGTTGTGCCAAGATCTGGGAGAAGAGTGCCTCGCAGGATGAAGAACAAGCTTGTAAGACTTCAGATGGTACAGGTTGAGTTAAACTGGAGCTGTACAAGGTCAGCATAGCTGGAGTCTAGTAAGTAAAGGAAGATGATTGGAATGCGGAAGATGTGAGGCTAGCTGGAGTCAAGAATAGTTATGCTGTCCTAGCAGCCTTGATGTCCTGGCCCAATTTGAAAAGTTTATCTTTCATGGTCATTTTGACTTTGGGAAAAAGCCAAGAGTCACATGATGTCAGATCTGGTGGGTGAGGACACAGAGTAATATTTTTACAAGCCAGTGTGTCCTTTGAATGGCACTCAGCAGCAGCATTCGCTATAGTTTTGATCACATCTCCTAAAGATACTCAAAGAAGAGGAGTTCCAAACTGCTATAGAAAATGACAAGAACAGTGGGACAAATGTGGTCAAAGCAAGCGGGGAGTACTTTGAGAGGCATTAATGTTATTGCATCTTTTGCAGTAATCAATTTTTAAAAAATTAAGCATTGCTGTTTATTTTGATCACATCTTTTGTAAGGTTATACATAGTACATCTGTTCTAAATAATATTAATACTGTACAGCTATTGCAAGTACAACCTTAGTGTTAGACACTGAAACTCCTTGTGGATATGGCTAGGTTTATTTTAATTACCGTTTGAAGTGTTTATTTTTATGTACTGTAGCATTCAAACTATGCTTTTGTTATTCATTTGGGAAGAAATATAAGCAAAGGATTTCATACCTTTTTCTCATTCTTATTCTGCTTCTGGATAAATTAGTTTTGTTTACTTTGACACAATCTGTTTCTTTTGTAATTATGTGAGTTAATTCTAAGGCCATATGCAAAGTAATTCATATTTAGAGTATAGCCCTTGTTTATAATAACATTATAGATTTTCACTTTATGCTAAAGCTATTCTAAATTAATTTTCGAATGTATTTTGTCTCTAATTTCTCCCTAGTTTTACCTTTTTAGTATACATACGAAATAATACAAATTAATATTAGTAACTAAATTAATATATATTAACTTCTTAAAATATATATTAAATTCTTTCAAATACACCTGCTTTGTCACTTCTCTGTTCAACAGTCTTTTGTTATCTACATTTTGAACAGCTGGTAGCTACTCTGTTATGAGTAACACAGTTGCCAAAGGTGTTAGGTTATGCTTCATCATGTAATCCATGGGTCAGTCCTTTAGTTCTCTTCTTAGTCCTGAACAAATCTTGGATAATCCTGTACCCAAGTCGTTAAGACATTCCTTTTGTTTGGAATAATTTCTTCTCTATTCTCATTCCTTTCTATGCATGTAATTGTAGTGATTAATTCATGTCCCTCTTCTTGCAGAAAGCCTTCCTGAGTCCTTCTTGATTCTAATTCATGTCTCCTGCCCCTTTCTTTGAGTCTGTTTCTCTGTTTCTGTCTGTCCCTCTCTGCTGCATGCACACAGCACAAACACGTGCATTGTGTGGATATATATGTATTCCGATTTTGTTTTTGATTTTCAAACTCTCTCGTAGTAGAATTTTTCACTGGATTGGAAAGACAATGTCTCCTACAAAACTTAATAATTCTGTTTTTCAATACATATTTGATAATGGCGATAGACTGTTTACATGCTGTCATAAACTACTCAGATACATAAGCAAGTCGAGATTTATATGCAAGCAGCAGCATATATTTTAATCCTTAGTCATATGTATTTATTATTAGTATATAATTTCTAAGTCTGCAGGATCATCTTTACTGTCTCCTGGGGCCATTCCCGAATTCAGAAAATACATAGCCAAACAACGATAATAGTTCACAGATAGTTTTGGCAGATATTAACTTAATTGATTTTATATATTTTGTTTCAAGGACATAATATTCTTTGTGTTTTCTTTTTCTTTTTTCTTTTGGAAGAAACGATCAGGATTTTTTCTGGAAGATAATCCCACGTACCAGCTCTGGAAGGCTGGATACTACATAGTAGTATACTTCCCTGAGGAAGATATCACTATTCTTTGGGATACGAAGACAACCATCCATATTAAAGTGGGGCCACAATGGAAGGTATGGAATAAAAATGGGAAAGAGATATGAAATCCTTGGCTCGTATTTCTCCCCAACCCTAAATGAGGTGCAAGAAAAATGAAAGTGCATTTACCTTTTAATGTTTGGTGAAAATAAAGTGATAGATGTTGTCCTTTATGAAGTAGGTTAACTTTTCAGAATTACTAATCATACTCTTATGGAGAAGAATATTATCGACTAGAATCAACTAGAGTCAACTAGAATTCAGTGCTTGTGTACAGTTCTTTTTAACTTTAACAGTACTTTTCCCCCCAAAGTTGCTTACGTCAGCACCTTTCTCCCCTTTTTTTTAGCTTGGTTACATGATTTGTTCATAGTGCTATTAGATTTTTTGGGATCTCTTTTCTGTATTTTACTATGCATCCTGGATATTTTTTATAATTTTATATAAAGCAAAATTATAATAAGATATTTTAAAAATGACTCTTATGGTTCCTTGGATTTTGACAAATGCATGAAGTCTTTATTCACCACCACAGATCTACATAGAACCAATTTATCCACCCCCACATTTTTCTTGTGTTGCTTGTTTATTGTTAAATTTCATCTCACCCCTAAACCCCAGGCGAACAATAATGTATTTTCTATTATAGTGTTGCTTTTTCTAGATATTATATAATTGGAATTGTTCAGTAGGTAATCTTTGGGGCCTGGTTTCTTTGACTTGGTAAAATAAATTTAAGATTCATTAGCATTGTCGTATGAATCAATAGCTTGTTTCTTAACTAAGCTGAGTAGTATTTTGTTGTATGTACCAGAGCTGTTTAACCATTCATGATCGAAGACCCAGTCTAAATTGTTTAAAATTTTTTATGACTTGCATTTTAAATTGTTGGATATATTGTTTTGTTGAATATTTTTTATTAAATATTGTTTATATTTTATTAAAACATTTATAATTTGATTAAATTTTTAGGTTTATATTTAAAATGTTTACTCTAAGCATTGATACATATATAAAAAAGTAGTTTATCTGAAATTGAATTGAGATGCATGGGTATAACCTGTATCAAATTAGAGAAACGGAAATGACAGCCTCACAAACATTCTAGATACATTGAAAAAAATTCAATGTGTTATAAATTTAAGACATAATCAAGGGAATAAAGCCCTCAGATCTATTCCTAGGTTTGCTTGAATCTTGCATATCTTTGATGAATCTGAAACAATGTTTGGTTATTGGTATCCTTCTTCAGTTTATGTTCTCTGCCATTGTTCATTTTATATCTTCTGTCTCTATGTTTTGGTGAACAAATTAGCCATTTGTTTGTCTACTACCCTCTTATTGCTGCCTCAGCTTTTGTATGACCATTCACAGAAGTGGTGACTATTTTCAGAGAAGTGTAGTTTCTAAGAACAGAGGCCCCATAGCAATAAGTGAGCACTGCACTTGCAATTCTAGGGTTATCGTCTGCTTTGCTGAAGATGTGAGCAGACTACTTTGCCGTTAATGAAGGGCTGCATTCATCTTCAGTATTTCTTTTTCAGATATTAATGTGTGGTTTATTGAAAAATACAAAATGAATACACTTTAGGATACTTCCATCTTTGCGTATGTTTTCTGGAAAATCTATGATAGCATATTGGCATTGATACTTTTATGCTATTTCTACAGGTCTCCTCCACATAAGTAATTGTCAAAGTATTATCCAACTAGTCTTACATATGTGCAATTTCACTTCGTTGTGATTTCTTTCACACATCTGACAATACCTGTTTATACTGAATGCTTTCCCAAATTGTATACATAGACCTTGGCCATAATGTGACATCATTCTGAAAGTTAGCAGCTCAGGGAGTTTAAAGTCAAGGTTTTAAGGAGGAGTTGCACTGTTTTCGGAAGATCATTCATTTCTGCAAGTCCTCCTCCATCCTCTAAGAGTAAAGTTTTTTTCACAGCATTTTGAGAAAATCCAATGGATATTATAGATATAAATAATTCACATAAGCTGGGGCTATAGCTCAGTGACACAGCACCTGCCTGGTTTTGACTCCCAGCACCAATCAATCAATTGTTCTTACGGCCATTGCAATCAACATTTCACAACTCGTAACAATTTAAATAATACTTATTATTACAACATTTATAGACTCTTAAATAAATCATTCAGTGGGCCTTTCATCATGTTTGTCTATAAATTATATACATATATATGTGTGTTTATATACTGTAATGCAAATTGTATTTTCCAATTTATGTTGCTACTAAGAAATAGCATAAATTGGGGTTTGAAATAGAAGGTGGCTGATATGTTGATAAGTGTGGGTAGATAAGATTTGGGGAATGTAAAATATTTTTGGGAATTTGAGTTAATTAAGTATAAAAAATCCACTTTTCCCAAAATTTTTGTTTTTTGAATGATTTTTATTGAAGTTCTTATATCTTAAATCTTTCAAGTTTATAGTGACTATCAATCATTAAATGTTGAAGTAAATATAAAACATTTCATGATTTTTTACTTTAGAACAAAGTGTCAGGATTGTGTGGAAACTTTGACAAATGTACTTCTAATGATATGACCACATCTAATAACTTGGAAGTACGAAATGCTCAGGTGTTTGGAGACAGCTGGGCATTAGGACAGGTAAGTTGAGTATATGTATGTTAGAACTAAATAAAAATGTTGAGTTTTTTTCCTTGAATATTTCATTCCTAGAAGAAAATTTATTTGTGCTAGTATCTTTTGTTAATATTTTCATAGTAATTCATGGGTGAAGAACTTTCATATTTTCCTTCTCATGCAATTCTTATAATGATGCAAGGATGCAAAAAAGATGTTTTTTCCTACAGTATAGATGAAGAAATTGTCTCAGTGAAGTTAAGCGAACTGTCTAATACATATTCCATGGACAGAAAGTAGCAAAGGCAACATTCAAAACCACATCTCTCTCATGATTTTCCAACCATAGCAAATATACCTAGTCAGTGTACTTGCATTTCTAAGAATTAGGTAATTTTTGCCACCTCAAACAGTGGATATATGAAGGCAGAATTTCTCGAAGTTTGTTTTCTAGAACCTCACTGGTATTAGTGTTACATAAAAATCAATGTCGTGTGTGTGTGTGTGTTGAGTGTGTGTATATACATATGTACACATGTGTTGGGGTAAATTTGTAATCAGTTATCCTTGGGGGCAGTTGAACAAACTGTTTCTTTTTTGAAGCATTTCCTGAGATATTATAAGCTTCTAAAGAGAATTGGAGAATTTCCTGAAATTACTGCATGTAGCCTATTTTCTATTTATAGCTTCTCAATAAAGTAATGTTCCATGGAAGACATCTGGAAAAACTCTACTAATTTAGAAAGCAGATTAAAATTGGAAATTGGTTCTATTTTTGTCTGGTAGTTTGTTTTTTGTTCTGGTTTAATCTATTGTTCTTCTTAATTGATAAGAATGTTTGAAGCCATGATATTCTGATTGGTCACCATTTGTTGAATATGAATAAAGCAGTCTCCTCTCAAGAAATTTAGAGGATAGGTTACTAGATGAAGTAGAAAAATTAATAAGTATATAGTGAGATGGACACTTTGGCAGAAATACACACAGGTGGAGGTCATGGTGGTTCAAGATAGGCTCTGGGAGAAGGAACCTGTCTCTGGGTGAAGTTTACAGGAATGAAGATAATGTGAAAAGTAAGGAGTAGCTATCTAGCAGGGTCAGCAAGGCTAGAAAGGGTATCATCCATAAAGCGAATTTCAAGTTCAGTATGATTGTGTGTGGAGTTTGAAATAGAAGGTGGCTGAAATGCAGAGCATACATCTATAAAGAGGTGGTGGGAGAGTGGTGGGACAATGGTGTACAGTTTAAGATGTGTTGAGAGAGGATACCACCAGATATGTAAGAGGAAATGTCCTGTTTTGAAATTCAGGAATGAGATCTGGTGTGGAAATAGGGGTTTGGCAGTTACTAGTATATTGAAGTTTTTGAAGTCAGGGTGAGAAAATTAGAGGTGTAAGGATTGAGTCTTGCAAAAAAGGGAAAGTAAAGGATGTTGAAGCATTGCAGTCAGTGTAGTAGAGTAGCAGATAATCAAACAAAATCGTGCCACTAAAACTGAATAAGGAGAGATTTTTAAGGGCCAAGTATAAACAGAATGAAAAATAGCAAAAGGTCAGGCAGGATGCAGACTGAAAATCTCCCTTTATGTTTAGTAATGAAGAGATCATTGATGATATTTCTCTGGGTAGGTTCACAGATGGATTAGAGGAGACAGGCCAAACTGGTGAGTGCGTGGGAGTCTGAGTCTGTAGAAACTAGAGTATGTACAATTCCTGACAGTGGTTCATGACAAGTATATAAAAGTAAAAATCAACAGGCTCATGCTCACAGACATTGTCTTGTAAATACTTGCATTCACGAAAAACTAAAAATAATTATATCTCCATTCTACCTCTGCTATCACTATGATTTTAATATTGTCTAGTTACTTTAAAAACATAATATATGCTGTTAACCTATGGCCTATATGGATAAGGGCAGGTGCTATAGGTAAAGCCTATCTAAAAGAATGAGAATGTATTAGATGTCTCTCTCATGGGTTAAGTTAGGTAGAAGACTTTGATTTGAGATTTTTGATTTTAGCCTGAGAAATCACGCCTTTACAAACTTTATCTTTTACATTTTTTTTAACAGTGTGAAGATCCAAGTGAAATAATGAAGCCCTGTGAGGCGCATCAAAACAAATTTCCTTACGCCAAAAAAGAGTGTTCCATTTTGTACAGTGATATTTTTGCTCCTTGTCGCAATGTGGTAGATACATACTTTACTAAACTCTCAAATTTAAAGTTGTACTTCTCTATCTATATTATGAGTAAGACAAATAATTTTTTCATTCACTGGCTTTGCAGGTGTACTACCTAACCCTCGCTAGGAGGGCCTATTTATTAGTGTTTTTCTGTGGAAGTATTACTGAATGTGTTCATTTGTATTCTCCCTCACACTAGCTCAATTAGCATTGTTCATTTATGTATAATATTTGTAACAGCCTGTTCTATTTTATGAGATGTTGTTTATAGATAGCATTTTTCTGATCTTAAATGTTTTTCTGTCTTCAGAGAACATTGCCAAATGAGTGTTTTTCTCAACCCAAAATATAGTTTAATGGGATTACTAGTAGCACATTTAAAATGATTTTAGAAGCATATTTTAAAGTGGAATATAATTTATCCAGAAAGTTAACTTTCTAAGATTCTTCCCTGCACAATAATTTTAGGTTTCAATATAAATCTTGAATTAGTTTAATATATTTGTGAAAATCAAGCAACATTTGCTGCAATATGATAGTTACTCAAGGAAAGTCAGTTGTGTTAATTTTGAATTGTGATCTAAGCTGGCTGCCTTTTTCTCAGAATATCCTTTACTTGAAAGAACAACAACAGCAACAACAAAAACAGACAAATGTGGTTATTCAGACAAGAGTAATTGAAAATTAGTAAAATAAGTCCATGGTTTCAAGAAAAACATTTTATTGTACTTGTCGTCTGATAAAATTTGAACTTCCAATTGAAAAATAAAATTTTTAAAAATCTGGAATCACCACTATGAACTTAAAAATTTTGAACCACTTGACTTTTCTGATAGTGCAGATGGTGACATTAAAAATGTGACTATTGTGTATACTCAAATGTCAAATGACCAGTGCGTGATGGTAAAATATTTAGGAGAAAAGGATCTCATTAAGGGCAAGTGAAGCCTAAGGATTTTCATTTAGCAAAGTACAAAGTTAATTGATGTGATTTCAAATTTCACACTGTGCTTAACATGTAAAAAACTGTGTATTTGGAGTTTTGAGGTAGTATCAAAGCTTATTACAGTTATCTGAAATTCTATTAACTCACTCCTTCTTTTCCAAGTATAATATGCATACTTCAACTGAAACTCAACTCTCTCCCCAAAATTGAAACATTATGACAAACTGAATAAAAACCAGATTCAAGACCCTATTCTGTGCCATTAAGCCAGATACTTAAGAGATTTGTAAAAATGTAAAACCTTACACTCTCCCTATTTATTTATTTATTTATTTATTTTTGTCTTTTTGAGACAGGGTCTCACTATGCAGTTCAGGCTGGCCTTGAGCTTACTTTGTAGCGCAGGCTGGTCTTGAACTGGCAAGGATCCTCCTCCCTCAAACTCCTGAGTGCTGGGATTATAGGCATGTGCCACCATGCCCAGCTCCCACTAATTTATTTTTGTTTCATTAAATATATTTGTTTAATTTCACCTAAATGTTATTTATGTTAATGTTTGAGTCTATTATCATTTTTAAATACCTGAGTTTTAATGTGTAATATGGTAAATAAGACAACCGACACAGCAGGAAAAATTTTTTCCACCTATCCCTTGGACAGAACACTAATATCTAGAACATATAAAGAACAACAACCACAAAAAAATAGGTCTTCAAAACGAAGCACCCAATTAAAAAATGGGCAACTAAAATGAACAGACACTTTGCAAAAGAAGTACAGATGGTGAATGAATACATGAAAAGGTGTTCCATGTTGCTGATCATTATAGAAATGCAAATTAAAAGAACAGTGAAGTTCTATTCTACTCTAGAAAGAATTGCCATCATCAAGAAATCAGATAATAACAAATGCTAGTAAGGCTATGGGGAAAACGAAACTCTACTACTTTATTGACTGTAATCTACTGCAATCATTATGAAAATCAGTATGGAGGTCCTTCAAAAAGCTAAAAGCAGAAATTCCATTCAACACTGTTATTCTGCTTCTAAGTATCTCCCCAAAGATCTGAAGACACCATATTACAGTGATACATACATACCAGTGTTTATGGCAGCACAATTCATAATAGCTACATTTTGGAAGTGGCTTGTGTATCCATCAACAGATGAATGAATAAAAAATGTGGTATTTTTACACAACGGAATACTATTGTGCCATAAAGAAGGATAAACTAGAGTCATTTGTAGGAAAATGGATGCATTTTAAGACTATAATGTAAAGTAAAATAAACTAGACACACAAGCTTAAGTATCACAGAGTTTCTCTTTTATGAAAAACCTCACTATAAATAATGATTAAGGCAAAACATAGATAATAGGAAGTAGGGAGATAGATCTTTCACAAATGGGAAGGGGATCAAGAGGTGGAGGAGGTGGGAGGGAAGGGAGAGGAAGAGAGTAAAAAAGAACTGACATGCCATGAACATGCAGCAACTCCCCACAAGAAATGTCATCATTATGTATTACAAACATAGTAAAGAAGAAAAACTTGAAGAAAAGTTTTCAAATTCCATAAAGAAAAACTCTTTGGAAATCTTGATAATATTTAAGAAGGTAAAGAGATTCAGAGACTAAAAGTTTGAGGACTGCTATAGTAGAGACATGTAAGTGGAGTGTGGAGCCCTGTTTCTAGAAAGGGTTGCTATTGAGATGTTTCAGTGTTCTTGAAGACCATCTCTACTTGCCAAAAAATACTGTGACCCACCTGAAGTGCAGAGCCTGCGAGGTCTTCTCCTGGCTGTCACTTGAAAACAAAAACGTGAGCACATGAAGCGATCTATACATAAAATACAAATTAATGGAGTCAAACTCTGCTTTCAGAACACTTTTTCAATGGTGTATTAAACTTTGTAAGTCACTTAACAAGTCTAATTTAAATAAAGTAATTTAGTAGATTGTGAAAGTTTTAAGAAATTGCTTCTGTCATTTAGAATGTTGCTTAAAAGGACCCCAAAAATCATGTAAAGTACAATTGGAAACAGAATGTGCTCATCTTTTCAGTGGTACATAACTGTGCCAATAACGAAATAATGAACTTCCAAAAGTATTAATCTGGTATATCACAGATGCTGAAATTATTTGTTATTCTTATTACATGTTTTGCTAGTTCTTTGATATGACACTGGCCTAGCTATTCCTTCTTTCTGCAATACAGATTTGAGATAAGGAGAGCTCGCTAGGTGGCAGTGTTAAGCTGATGATTCCAATTTTAAACGCATACCAGTTAGCTTTCTTTAAAAGTTTGAGTATTCATCGTAGTCAGTCCGTACTGAAATTATGTTGTATTTCACTTCACTTTCAGATTGATGTTACTTCTTTTGCCAAAAATTGCCATGAAGATACGTGCAACTGTAATCTTGGTGGGGACTGTGAGTGCTTGTGCACCAGTATAGCGGCGTATGCACACACGTGTTGTCAGGAAGGAATAGGCATTCACTGGAGATCATCCACTCACTGTTGTGAGTATCCTACTCGGATCATCATTAGGTGGAAGCCTTCCTAAAATATCTGTGTTTAACTTTGAGTCATTTGTAAGAAATGTAAGACACCGTAATGCTAAGTGAAATAAATCAAGACACAGAGATTGAATATCTTATGGTTTGTCTTACATGAGAAACCAAAAATATAAATAATTTAGAGAGGAAAACAAAAGAGAGATGGTAGGAAATAGGGAGGTAGACTTTATGGAGAAAGGAAGGGGATCTTGGGAAGGGGAAGGGAGGAAAAGGACATAAAAACCATCAAGATGGGATATGAATCTTTACCAAGTCCCCAAGATGAATGAAATTATTGGGTATTGCAAACATATACTAATAATAAAAAATAAAAAAAGATGAGATTCATATTAATTGTTTTATCATATAATTTCATGGAACTCATGAAAATAGAAATAAGTACATTTTATGTTCTTTTGACTGATAAATCATAGTGCATCAAAAGGAAAAATTTGTGGTACTCTTTCTATTGTGCTCAGCTGCTATCCCTGAAACATTTGAAATGTAAATTATCTTGTATGCCATCCTCAAAGAAATTGTTTGACTCTGATCTTCCTGTGCCTGTGAGGTTTTACTATTCTGGTAATAAGAATCATATTCATTTAAAAATTTTTGAACTTTTAGATTTGACTGTAAATATTTTATTTCCTTATATAAGTGGGTAGTCATCTGAAGAAAAGATGACAATTCAAACAGTTTCTGTTGATGCTTCTAAATTGTGATTATAATTGCATATTTTTAAAATAATGTTATGAAATTTAATTATGACGCACCACCTTAAAGAATTCCCTTTGCTCAGAGATTTCTCAATCATACACCGCTCTGTGTTCTTTCATGTGTCTGTTGATAAAAAATATCTTATATGTTTTCAAATAAGTGGCCAGTTAGTTATATAGCTTAATACTTATTCTTTTTTTCCCTTTTAGCTCTTGATTGTGAATATTACAATGAAGGTATGTGATATTTTACTGAAGAGTAACATTTTAATACTCTATTAGGCGTATTTTCACATTAATAGTTTTTGAACAATTTGTACTCTGAACAAAGTATAAATAGTTACTACTTGATTTATCACTTTGTGAAACCCTGCTAAAATTTCTAAGTACTAATATTAAGCTTTATCTTATGAAAAATAAAAGTGTGTAGGTTAAATTCTCAGCATGTAAGAAACGTTCAGTACTGTAAATGCTTTTGAAATAACGCTAGTGGATAAATAAAGATACACCAAATATATACTTTTATCATCAGGTATAATATGGACATTGGTCAAATTTTTCTCTGGAAAGTTTGTTTATTTATTTGGTACTGGGAGTTGAACTCAGGACTTTGTGCTTACCTGGCAGGTGCTGTGCCACTGAGCTATATCCCCAGCCCTTAAATTTTTTGAAATTTAAAAATTTTTAACACGCAATAGTATATATTTAATCCTTAAAATTTTTGAAAATTTTTATTTTGTTTTTAATTAATAGTAATAATGTCTATTTATGGGGTATAATGTGACATTTTGATGATGGTATAAATTGTGAAATGATAATGTCAGGGTAATTAGCACATTTGTCACCTCTGTATTTACCATTATTTGTAGTAAAAATATTTAAAGTCCTTTATTTTAGGTATTTGGGCTGGTAAAAAAGGAAATCCTGTCATTTATGGCAACCTGGGATAAACGTAGAAGACATTATGCTAAATGTAGTAAACCAGGCAAAGAGATTAATACCAGTTAATGTCATTTAAATGTGTAATCTAAAATAGTCAAATTTAGAAATAGAAAGTAAAGTGGTATTTACTGGGGGCTAGGATGAGGGGAGTAAATGAGGAACGAAGAGCTATTGGTCAAAGATTATGAAGTAGTAGGAATAAATTCTGATATCTACTGCACAGTACTGTGAATGTTAAAATTTTATTATACTGTGGAAATCAAAGAAACAAAATGCAGATGTTATGGTAAAACAAGGAATTAACTTTGCCATCAGTATAGGAAAAAATAAGTACGTATTATCAGTATGAAAACCTACTAAAGTAATGATGAAAATCTAGCCTCTGTAAGCATCAAAAATGGCTAAGAAGTCTGAGAAAATATGTTGTCTAATACTGAGACATAGGAGAGAAAAGACAGAATTACATCTTCTTTGAAAATTCTGGAAGATAGCAGGAGTCTGCTTTTTGTCAAATTTATTCAGTGATGAAGGCATAGGTACCAAAACCTAGTTCAGATGAGTAAAATGGCCTAGGACTGCATTGCGGAAGTAGCTGTACAAGCTCTGGGTTCATGGGGATGGATGGCTAAGTTAGAGTGACAGTTACAGGAAATCTGGAACAAGCAGTCTGTCTATGGGATAGAGAGATCTATCAGCTGTGAATGTTTACCAAAGACTGAGAAGGCTAAGGTAGCTTTAGAGAAATAGAAGTGATGAATTAAAAAGAAAATGATCATTTTAGCCTTTGGTTGTTTTGGTTACATTTTATAGAAATTGATGGATGAGTAAAATTTAACATTAAAAAAACTGTGTAAAGAAAATCTAACCTAAAATGTTTCCTGTTTAATATTTTAAATAAAAAGACAGACAGACAGATAGACAAACAAACGGACTTACAGGGTTGGGGGGAAGAAAGCAAGAGAGGGAGGGTGAGAGAGAGAGGAAAGATGAGAGAAGGAGAGGGAGAGGGAAAGGTGACAGAGGGAGAGAGAAAGGTAAGAAGGTAGAGGGAGAGATTCTCTATCAGTTCTTTGGATCCCATGATTAAAATGCAGTTAATTGCCTAATAAAGTTAGCAACAGTAATAATATCAATGTTTTTTGCTGTGTTTACTTTTCCTTTATCATGTAATTTAAACTTCAACATGTCATTATTTTATTTTATCATCACTTTTCAGGAGGGGAAGTTGAGGCACAGAGAGATTAAATAATTTTGCTCAAGTCATTTAGACAAAATGTGGTCACCCAGCACTTACAGACAATCTGACTTCATAGCTGGTGAGCTTGGTGTCTGTGCCCGTTGGCCGAGTACATAGCTAGCAAGTCCTGATGTAGAGGTGATCACCAGTCATTGTTATCCCCTGATCTATATAATGCACACAGACACTGATTTGAGAAAACCCGGCAAATTTCTCCTCACTTAAACATTCTTATCTCACACAGCTCTGCTGTGAAAGTCTCCATCTGTGCCTTCGTAGTTTCTGGCATTCCTTCTGCAGACCCCTGGACCCAGCGTAGAATTTTCTATGCGTACTGAATCACTCCTCTTACTGCTTGGTACATTTTTCCTTCTGTCAAGTCTGCTGCACTTCTAGTGATGGTTTTATTTTATAATGTGTTACAGCGTGCTTTAAACAGTTCTTCTAGTTACACTTGTAATGCTGTAACGACAACATCGGAGTGTGAACACAGGGCATTGGGCCTTTCTGAGACACTGGTAGGCTCCGTGCAGTGTCAGAGGAATCTATTTCTTATGATCAAAGCAATAGGGAAAAGCATCAAGGGGTGGGAGTGGGTGGGTAAGGGCTTGTAAAAGTAGAGATAGATGATGGAAGGAGATTATAGATTTGTGGAGATTGTTGATGGTGATCACAAAAAGAAAATAGTTTTAAATGACAATTCTTAATTTGTTTCTTCCCAAGTAATTTCACAGTTATTCTAACTTTACCTTCTTTATACATTTATGGCTGAAATCTCTTCCATTGTTACTCAGATAGTAATATTATTAAAGAAAACTCAAGAAATAAACAGTCATAATTCTGCAGCAAGAAAATTTTTTAAATGGTAGGAGATTCAGATTACCTCAATAATCCCTAGCAAAAGGATTTTGTATACTATTTTTATGTCCACTACTATAGCACATACTTAAAATGTAAAGGTTTTATGGTTATTATTGCTATAGGTGAGCAAGGATTTTGCTATCCTGCTAAAAACTGTTGTGCAATTTTTAAAGTTTAGTGTGATTTTGTTAGACCGAATATGCTTATTTCTGTGTTTAAAGAATCACTGTAGGAAATGATTGCTTTCAGTAGACAGTGACATTATACTATTCTCTGCAGAAAATTAATGATAAGTTCAATAGCTTTTATCTCTCAATTGCTGATGAAAACAGTCCAGAAGCAATATATCAACTAATTGGGAGTCAATATAAAAACATTAGGTTTTTCGTTCAAGTGGATTTTTCAGATAATGACTTCAGGTTGATGTGGTGACGGCTATGTGCAGTGAGGGGAAGGAAGATTTTTCTTAGCTGCCCATCTCCTCTTTCCTTCTTATGTTGAATATCTTTGTGGGTTCTTTAGTCCTCAAGTTGCTGTCATGTATATGTCTTCTCCATTTCATACTGTAACTCTGTATATTTTATGTATTGGTCCTTGTATTTGGGTATTATTTGCATATGCATGCAAACCTGCATATTCATAAGTTGAAAATATTTACATCTTGAACTTATATGTCTCTTTGCCTCATCCTTCCTAAATAATTAACCCTTAAATGATGAAGACGTTTGGCATAATTTTCTTTGGTTCTTGTACATTTTGGCTCACAGAGTAACATCATGTGCATTGTCCATTTGTAAAAGAGATGGTGGATCTATGGCAGCCAGACTCATAAAGAAATTCTTCACTACTTCATCTTAGCTCCAACTTGGTGTGGTAGCAAAGTTTTTCAAGTCCTCATTTCTACTCAAAATATCTAAATTCTCAGTGAAGCGCTTTTTCTCATGGTATGTAAGTGTCTCCAGCTGCTGGATGGGGACAAAGATATTAGTGGAAGGAATGCTTGACCATAAGTGACTTTCTGAGTCCTTCCCTTTTTTCCTGGTCTTCAAGGTGGAGATTTTGGTCCACAGTCTCTTCCTAACTGGAAGACTTTTTATTCCTCCGGTGCAGTTATCCTCTCTCTTTATCTCAGGCCTGGGCTTTAGTCCTTAAAAGAGAAAATCATTGTTCTCATTTTGGTTGAATCTTTTCACTTCTGTCTTTGCAATGGGCCTTTGAAGGTAAAATTGTGTTTGAGATAAAAATAAGAGAACTGAGAAAGTGAAATAGAGTGAGTACAAGATTAATCTTTTATGATATGACCTACTACCTGTATATTAACATTTAACATAGCCCACAATACAAAAATATACATATATTTATAAAAAGTATACAGTTGATAATTATGTAATTTAATATTGATGATTCAGAAGAAACTTCAAAGTTTTATAATACTCAGTTATTTTATTTTATTTTTTTTTGCAGCACTGGGGATCAAACTCACAACCTTGCACTTGCCAGGCAGGCACTTAGGCCGCTGAGCTAAATTCCCAGTCCTTGTCTTTTTGACACAGGATCTCACTATGCCGTTCAGGCTGGCCTTGAGCTCACTTTGTAGCCCAGGCTGGTCTCGAACTCACAACAATCCTCCTGTCTCAGCCTCTCAAGTGCTGGGATTACAGGCCTGCACCACCAGGCTCGGCTATTTTAAAAACATTAAATGGCGCAGAAATAAGATGAAAGTCAAACTGATCTCATTTGAGTACTAATGAACTGATTTTCCATTTGTATATATTTTATAAGATGAAGCTTGCAGAAAATCACTCTGAATTTCAGGTGTGGTTCTAGACTAATTTTCACTAAAGTAAATATTTTCCACTTATGGGAAGACATTTCAGTACTTAAGAAATAAGAATGTAAGTGAAAAGATCTTTGATTTCTTGGTTGAGTTTCATTTTATTTCTCTTTTGAACAGACATAATTCACTGGTGAAATCTAGTAATTCCCTGAACAGTAAAATATTATATATTATGTTTGTGAAATCTTTTATGCAACTGAGAAGACATGGCTTTTAGAGGATTATTATTATACCTGGCCATAGATGCAGTTAAACTTATTATTTTTATTAAAGATGAATTAGAATCTTGGAATATTAGGGCTGCAGAGTTACCTTGATAAACTTCTTACATCTTAAAAAATTTAACATCTAGAGTTTAAATTCTTATATCCAGTCCTGATTTACATATGCATAGATATAAACATGTGTATACATGCACATGCACATATGTATTTTTATATGCACTGTATGTGTTGTACATTCCAAATTACATATTCTAAATATCTATGCTATGTTTTAAATTATATTGTTTTTGAAGAGTTTAGTTATTTTATTAATGATATTTTTTAACTTAAAATATTTTTAGAATAATTGTTGCTATTAAAATTTATTTCATGGAAATGACGTTGAAACGTAAAAGTTTTGTGATAATTTATAACTCTCTTATTTGCACTTAACTAGGACTTGGAGAAGGACCATACATGCTGGCAAGTTATGGGCAGAGTGACCTTGTTCTGGGAGCAAATATGACCAGCAGAAGCATTTTCTCTTTACCAAGAAGTGGTGAACATGGAAATTTAGTTTTTAGTTTTATGATCACTCCAGGCCTTTTCAAAGAGAAGACATCATGTGAGTAGGATTGAAAAATTTAGTTTTCCAACTGCGGTTTTCATTATTCATTCAGCATATACTAATGGGGACTCTCATATGTTTATTTTGTTTATGACATTTTTCTGAGTTCCCTAAAGACTATGAAACATGCCACTGGCACATGAAACATCTATCTCTTTTGCGTTTAAAATCATTTATTTATCTGTTGGCATATTTATGTTAGAATTGCAATTGCTTGAGATTTTGGTGTCAAACAAAGGACAACTTAAATTCTCCTAGTGTTAATCAGAGACCTTAATTTGACAATTCACAGATCCCTAAAAGTTAAAGGATTTTAATATTTGATTGAAGTAAAAGAAAAAAGTACAAGAAAAAAGAAAAAAAGAAAAACTACCTGGCACCTATTCTGACTTGTAGTAGTGTTGTCTTTTAATCAAATGACGCCAGGCTACCTTGTTACTTTGTGGTCTGCCTACAGTCTTTCATAGCAAGTTGTATAAACTTAGGACACATTCCTTGCATGAATGAATTGACTTAACTTACATTGATTCTTAGAAATCTCCAATTCTCCAGTTAGAATAAAATACTTCTTTCCTGTAGAAATGAACTCCTGTAGTTCTAAAAGTATCTATCATTATCTGAATTTTTAATTTATGCTGGCTCGATACTTTTTTTTATAAATTTTTTTTTAATTCTTCTTAGCATCTTCCAGTATTTAGGAGAGGGACTTACAAGTTTTAGGACACAGAAAATGCCTTTGGAATCATATTGAATTTGACCCAGTTCTCCAATTTTTATTTCCAATGACTAATATTTGTAACAGGAAAATCCAAATAATGTTTGTTTCAGAAATCAACCTGATATCTCAATTAAAAGGCTTTTATGTAAAGTAATGCACCTTAGAAATATAAGGCAAAATTCTAAAACACTCAAAGGAAAAGATTGATTTTCTCCATTTTATTGCAGAGTCTAATTTCTCATTAGCCATTTGATTATCCTTGGGAAATAGACAATATTGAGTAAATAATCTTTTCTCGATGCAGCAAAATTTCTAGCAAGAACAATGGCTCATTAGGAGCCCAGTGTTATTAAAGTGCAGTTAGTTATATGCCTAAATGGATCTATTTCTTTATTTTCTCATTCTTTTCTATCATCCAATTAAGCTGCTTGTAGATTTTGTGCATTTGAAAATGTTAAAGCTTACAAATACAGAAATATATTAAATTAACCATTCAATTCCTTGTGTGAAACTGTAAATCCTGGGGTCTTCATTGATATTTGATTTTTCCTCTAAGGACACATTAAAACACAGAGCCAACCAAAGCCTGATGATTGTGGAGATATTGTTATTCACTTCCTTTAAAGAGTCTATGTTTCCTTTTAGCAATCTCACAGTTCATTTTTGAAATCTCTGAGGTTCATATTAATGATCTATGACAATTGTGAAGCACTATGTTTTCAGTTTTATAAGTGCGTTTTATAGTGGGGGTGTTGGTGATCTGCCCTCTCCTGAAATTCCAAGTACTTCTCAAAATTCTGTTTTATATTTTATAGCACTGGCACTTGTTTCCCTGGAATCTGCTGAAAGGCCAAACTACTTTCTCTATGTCCGTGACAATGACACTTTCAGCTTGGAACTGTGGACGGCAAATTTGGCCTTTCATCGGAGAGCCACCTTCTTCCACCATCAGAGCCTCTGGATTCCTGGTTACAGTGCATTTGAATTATATAGCAAGAAAGGCTTTTTCATCACGTTCACAGATTCTACTGTCAAAGCATCAAAATATGATGATTCTGAAGAATTCAAACAGTCAAGCAGTTTCACTATAGAAGGTATGTTTCCTGAGATCTTCAAAGGAGAACAAATCGGTAACATGATGAAAATATTTTTAGTTTTTAGTGTCAAAATATTTTTCATTGTGTATAAGCAGATAGTTTTATGACCCCCAGTAAGTTTTTTTCGCCTCTACTCCTTGGTTTATTCATCTATAAAATAGGAGAAATAATACCTGTTTCATTCTGCTTATGACATTAAGTAGAAGTAAATTAGTTAGAAGAACCCTGAATAATTTGGATTATAATTATTACCTTAGTTACTATCACCAGTAATATCTGGACTTTGGAATCAGAATCCAACCATGATTTCGAGTGTTTGTATCTACCTTTTTTTTTTTTTCCCTAGAAGGCAACTTCTCAATTATCTAATTCCTAGTGATAAGGACAATATATTTATCTCTGTTTTTTTGAATTCAGGGTTGTCTGGTTTCACTGATGTCTGGAAAATTTCCCTAGTTCAGCAGAAGCCTGATGTTATTTCTCAAGAGACTGCAACTTTTATAATTATTGAATTTCCTAAGATTCACAAAACTGTCTTCACTTTTTAATGCCATTATTAAAAGTCATCTTCTACTTCCAAAATCGAAGAGCTTGATTTCTTCCATCAGTTTCTCAACTTGCTTTATCTTAACTAATATTCCTAAAACCACTTAAGAACTCCAATTATTAACCTTTTCTGTTTTGCATAAGTATTTGTAAACTTTTCTAATCATTGCATTTTAGGAAATTTGAACCGAGATTCAAAATTTATCTATTGAATAATTCTTATATTCAGACATTCTAAGTCATGCAGGAGTTTGGCAAAAACCTTGAGACATTGAGTTCTACAAGGATTCTAACTCAGGCAAGGGACTCTAAAAAAAGGAAGAAAGGAGTTCCCATACTTCTAAAACTATCATACTTAGATCTAATCTGATGAGACATAACAAGTCAGTCAGGCAAAGCAACTTTGCAAGAATCAACAGAATCTAGAATCCTTGGTGAGCCAAGCCCCAAGGCTTGGGAAGTCTGCCCAGGGCAGATGGAATCTCTCCGTGTCCCACATTGTGCTTTATTGGAAGGCACTCCAATATGGATTTTATACTCCAGATGCCATTGGCATTGTTGAGCACAAATTTTCCAGAAACCCTCTTTGGGAGGACCGCAGAGCCTGGGCTGTACAAGAAAGTTCCTTCTTATCTCAAGATAATACGTTCTCGGGACATTCTGCCATTACTGTAAGAACTGAAAGTGGGAGGGGGAAAGCTAGGTCAGCCAAGGACACCTGGAGACCTGTTATCCTGTGTAGCGCTCTTGAGAAAAGGAGTTACTGACATCACCTCTGTAGCATTACTTAGTGTGGATGTGGTAATTTTACTGGAATTTACTTAAAGTTGAACTTTATGAGTCTACATCTCTTCTCTCCACAGACGTCTATGCTATTAGAATCAGACCCAGCAGCCCCACTTGTGATTCAAACTGATTGGTGGCATCACTGAAACCCAAGACGCTAATCTTTATGGACTTCCCAAACAGGAAATTCTAGGGCTCTATTCAATTCAAAACCAATTCTCTCTCAAGATCCATGAACCTAATAAGTCAAGTGTAGCAGTCCCTCCAGTCTTCAGATGAATTTTGATTTCCAAAAAGTCTTGTTTTCTTTTTCACAATTTGGAATTGAACTCTGTATACAAAGCCCAAGAAACATACTTGTGTCCTGAATTTTTTCCCTTACAGACTTCTCTTGTCTCAGAGATAATTTTGAACTATTATGGACTTTTCTATGAGGTGGGAAGGTCATAGTTTTAGTAGAGTTATCAGGAGAAAAGCCTTCAATTAAGAAATATTTTACAGCTGTAAGAAAGCATTATTCAATTCCATTTGTTTATTTTTTTTGTATTCGAACAATATTCATAATGTACAAGTTCTGTGAGAAGAACAGTCACGGAACATTTTCTCTAGATTTATAGTTTTGAAATATGTGTCTGGTCTTGCCATTTTCCTAGTTCCTTGAGATTGATAAGTCTTTTGGATGCTTTAATTCTCAATTCCTTTATTTTTAGATTGGAAATAATATCTACTCAACAGAGTTGTAGAAAGGATAATACAGAACAATAGACAAAATATTATCTTGCAAAAAATACAGTTCCAAATATGTGTTTCATACTATTATAATATGAAGATTAGTGAAAACTTATTAAATATAGAGAAAGAAGATTTTAAATTTTTGTTATTCTCCTGTACTCGCTTATTTTTAAAATCTTTGGAAAATAGATTTACATTTTCATATTTAACCTGATCAAGAAATGTTTTACTAGGGCTGGGGATTTAGCTCAGCAGCCTAAGCGCCTGCCTGGCAAGTATGAGGTTGTGAGTTTGATCCCCGGTGCCGCAAAAAAAACAAAACAAAACCGAAAGAAATGTTTTACTCACCAAGCAATTACAATATTTTTATTCCAAGTTTTGATTTTTACATAATATCATAGCAAAGGAGAGGCAAAGCTAAATGTTTATATCATAAATTATTAGATTTCAATTTGTACATTAAAAATGTACAAAATCTAAACTTTGTTTTTTCCTCCAGAAATCCAGGCAGCAGTGCCTTATAGGAGGATGTGTGAATGGAGATACGAACCTTGCGCCACTCCTTGTTTTAAAACATGTAGTGACCCCGAAGCACTAGCGTGTAAATTTCTTCCACCGTAAGTAACGCTTACCGATAGATGAGCAAACTCCGGTTTTCTTTTTTGAGGGGGAATCTTTTTGAGACAGGGTCTCACTATGCAGTTCAGGCTGGCCTTCAACTTACTTTGTAGCCCAGGTTGTCCTCAAACTTGCCACAATTCTCCTGCCTCAGCCTCTCAAGGGCTGGGATTGCAGGGGTGTGCCACCACCTCTGGCAAACTCCAATATTAATAGATCCTGTTCTCAGTGAATTTTGTGTTATATTTAAAAGCAGCCATTCTCAAGAAAAATTTGTGTTTGGTATGTAGTATTGTAATTCATGAATTTATTTCATTTTAATCAGAACATAGTCATTGAGGATCTAATATGTGTTAGGAATTCTTCTTGCTCTCGAGATACAATGTGGAACATAATAAAGTACTTGCCTTACTGAAGCCTACACATTTTGGAGTGTGTATTGGTCAACTTCTCCATTGTTGGGATGCAATAATTGATATCTACAATTTAAAGGAGGAGGTGGTTTTAGAGGATTCAGTCCATGGTATGCTAGCTTCAAGACAAAAATATTGTGGCAGAGCAAAGCTGCTTAATTAGTTCATGGTAAATGGGAATCAGAGCACAGGGGAAAAGACACCAGAGAAGAAGGGGCCAGGAAACAGATATATACTTCGAGGTTATGCTTCTGTGACCCATACAGACACACCAGAAGTGTGCCTTACTAATCCCTTCAGCAGCTCCCAAGCCAATCAAATTGATAAATTTAACCATCACAGAGTTGAAGCAGAAAAGAAACAAAAATTTAAATATATAATGCAACCTATTGTTAGATGGCAATATGTATGATGGGGAAAATTAAAATAAAAAGGAGAGAAAATAATGTGTGTGTGTGTGTGTGTGTGTGTGTGTGTGTGTGTCTTAGTATGTCTGTTTGCTAGCCAAAATTGGTGATCAGGGAAGAATGTACTGACAAGGTGAGGTCTAGTTAGAGATCTAAAAGAAGTGAGGCAACTATTCATGTGGATATTTGGGAGTATCTTTTGACCTGAGAGCACTGCAAATATTCTGGGGTAGGAATGTGTCTGATGTATTTTAGGGTTAGCAAGCAGGCCATTTGTTGGAGCAAAATGAATTAAGAGAAGTAGGAGATGAAACAAGAGAATCATAGTGATGGGCACATCAGATAAGGCCTTGTAGCCTTTGGTAAGGACTTCTTTTTGCCTTGAGCAAGACAGGTAGCCCAGATATATTTTGGACCAAGTGACAAGACCTATTTTGGAGTTTACTTTGGTTTTTGGATTGAAAGTAGACTATAGGGGAGAGAGAGGACAAGGGCAGTACTGGTCAGTTACATAGACAACAGAAGAAGAGGTTTACAAGCCTTGAAGGTCATGAGAAGTGATCAGATTCTGGGTGTCTCTTATACTTAGTGCCAGAGGCTGTGCTCATGGATGTAATGAGTGAAGAGAGAACCAAGAATTAAGGACTCTTGTCCTTACCTCCTATGAGGAGGGGTCCCTCACGATTGTATAACTGCTCTAAGTGGGGACTCGGGCACTGAGCTGGGGCCTTAGCATCCCCTGCAGTCCTCTTCCAAGCTTCCAGCAGAATCATCATCTTTGATTTCCATGATTTCAGTTTCTCACTCAAAGCAAGTGCTGAAATAAAAATATCGAGTGAAAATGAGAACTTGTTTTATGCTAAGTATCATACTATAAAGCACATAGGTAAATACAGTTACTTCTATTATCCATCTATATAAGCAGAAGTCTATATTAGAGACACTATATTTATCTGTTAGAAGTGGAGTAGATTATCAGCAGTATGATAAAATAAGGAGGAAATTGTTATATCTGACTAGCATTTTAAAGAAATGAATTAGTGGTTTTTGGGAATATCTTAAGAAGATGGCTATGGTTTTTCACTGGCACAAATAACTAAAAAATAATTGAGTTGCATAAAAACTGATGGCGCCTTCATTTAATGATACCTGATTGGCTGTGGTCTTTTTCAGCAATCTTTTTATTTTCTCCTGCTTGGTAAAATTTAGAGTAGAATAAAGTTATATGCCTGTTAAAGTTGTTCAAAAGTTCGTTTTATGAAATAAGCAATTTAACATATAGGTTAAAAGTTTTTAAAATTTCACTGTGAAGGAGGTATCCCAGAGATGGTTAAATGGGTCTTATGAGACCTCATTCAGTAAGAGAAAAGAGCTTTCCTTGTTTAGCGTTGCCTGGATTTGCTTCCATGAAAAGTGCCCTCTGGTGGCGAGGCTGACCTTAGTGTTAAATTAGTCCACATTCAGCATAGAAAGAGGCCTTGAGCATTTTCATACAAGGATTTATTATCAGATAAAGCAATTGGAAATGTTTTTAAAATATATTAGAACCTGCTAATGTATTGGAGATGCAGATTAAAAAAAAATGAAAGATAGCTATATTTGCATTAATTCTCTGGAGAATGTATGAAATCTAATAATTAGACTTGGTTGTACACAAAATATTACATTACCTTCTTTTAAATCAGGATCAGATTCTAAGCTGCATTTGGGAAGGAGGAAAATAAAACCTCAGTTTTAATTTGACTTCCTTCCTTTAGAAAAATAGTATTCCTGATGATCGCTTCTATTTTTAGCTCACAATTCCCAAGCCTAAGCCTTTTGAAATTTGAGATCCTCGATTTCTGTTATGCAGACAAGGAGAAGGATCCTTACAAAAATCCGACATCCTGGGACTTGAAACAATACTGGCTTCATCCTACTCCTGTACAGTCAACTGCTCCCGGGCCACTGCCACAAGTTGGGATACACCCTAATACTCTTAAAATTGCAACCTTTGCCCCTCCCCCTCTCTGTTCTCCAGAAAAGCAGCCATGCCCACTTCCAGTCCTTCCATTTAGAGGGCTTCGCTTTTTCCAAAGAGTTAGGATTTAACAAGGGCAGGGAAAGCCACTGGTTTTGTCTTGCAGACATCTGCAAGGCCGGATCGTCAAGATCGTGTCAACCCCTTGGATATGCGGGAGTACAGAAGCAAAAGGCAACTCTGCAACTATCATAGATTAAATTCTCAAAAAAATATTCCTCTTCATTTCCACCCATTTGTAGGTTATATATTTCATGTGCTTTAAACATAAGTGTGTATTTTAAATTTTCTGCATTCAAATTTTGCCTTTACCTTAGTGGTACCTCTTGTCCATTAGGTGTGATTTCATAAATTGAAGTGTGATGGAGTGTTGTGGTAGCAAATGCAATGCTCCTTAGTACTTTACCAACCAAAGGAAAAGCAGAATTTTAGGAAGAATGTATCATAGCTGTATATATTCAATGAAGGTTTCTTTGTTTTTATTTTATTGTATTTACACTTCTTTCTTTCTTTCTTTCTTTCTTTCTTTCTTTCTTTCTTTCTTTCTTTTTTCTTTCTTTCTCCATTTAAAGGGTTGAAGGATGCTTGCCCTACTGTCCTAAAAATATGATCCTCGATGAGGTCACCTTCAAATGCGTTTATCCAGGAGACTGTAAGTGTCAATACTGGTTAATTTACTCTGAAAAATGACAAGTAGCTATAAGCAAAAATTTTAGACAGACAATAAACTCTGAATTTTCTGCAGTATCCTTTAGGTAGATTTAGTTGTTACTATTTATCTTCTAAATCATGTAACTCTTACCTCTCACCCCCCCGCCCATTTTTTCTTTTCTAAATCTGTTCCCCCATGGTAAAAGTCATGTATAAACTAAAGTAAGGAGGTGCATCTTTACTTTTTTGTAGGCATACCTGTGAGTCCCACAGAGCCAACATTAATGCCGCCAGGTAAGTTGTCTGCACCCATGTTTTCAGATATTGTTACAATTTCAGACAGTAAAATTAGTATCCTATAATTTATATCTAGGCACAGTTTCTGGTATTAGACTCTCTGATGGTTAGAAAATTCAGCAGGCACATACTTTGTTTCATTGAAGTGCTATCGATGGGCTTAGTACACCCTTTTTTCTACCTCTTTTTCTCTTTTATAGTTTGTGTAGACTTGTAGAACTGTCCTTATATTTTTGCCCAGAATTAGATTTTTTCCAAACTGCAGTCAAATTTTCACAGTGATGGGGTTGGCTCTAATGAGGTATAAATGTAATCAAGATTTCCTTTGGAGCCTCTATTGCTATTTTTGTGTTCTGTCCCAGGCTCTGGAGGAGGCTTTCTGGCCTCCTACACTGACTTCTCTCACTTTCACGTGACATTTGCCTCAGGAAAGGATTTAATAAATCCACTTACAGTGAGGCTTGCTGAACTTAGTGTAATATTACTCCTGTGATTATAATTTTTAAAAATGTTCCAGCTTAGATATTTATCTTTGACAAGATTTAATTGACTGTCCACATGCTATGCCCTGTCCATATGCTCACTAGGGAATTTTGCGCATGGTTGACAGTCACAGCTTTTACCCTAAAATGGCTAAATCCACAGGGAATCCACAGCCAAAACCTCCTTAGCAGTGGATTCCACACCTGTGGATTCAACCCACTGCAGATTGAAAATATTTTTAAAAAACATTCTACCACTACTAAGCATGTGCACACTTTTAACCTCATAATTTCCTTTAAACAATATAGTACAGCAGCAATTTACATGGCATTTATGATGTGTTGGGTATTGCAAGTAGCCTAGAGGTGATTTAGAGTATATGGGAAGATGTGCAAAGGTTACAAGTGCAAAGATGTCATTTTATCTGAGATGGCATCCACAGATTTTGGTATGTGTGTGGGGTCTGGAATCTATCCTCACTGGATACTGAGAAGTGGTTATTGTCCTTGTAGAGATGAGCAATTGTTCTAGAGTTGTATAGCATGTTGAGACCAGAGATACTTTTTCTATATAATTCAATCTGTGGAGGAAATAAGTCTATCAAGTCAGAGTACATATTCTAACATCCAGGGTATAGACTGCTAATTCTTCTAAGCATTGTGGCCTAATTTGATATCTCTAATATTCTCAAAATCAGTATATTTTGAATGTCTAAAACTGTTTAGCCAAAATAATACTAGTTAACAATGATAAATGAGTTCATCCAAGTTGCAGGATACAAGATCAGTACAGAAAAAAAATTTTTTGTGGTTCTATGATGAACAATTTGAAAATGAAATGAAAAAACCAATTCCATTCACAGTAGCATTTAGGAAGAATGAGATAGTGATACATTCAGTGAAAGAAGTACAAGGTGAAGGACAGACTTAATGTTACAATGAAAGCTATAAAACATTATTGAAGGAATGAAATGGATCAAAATAAATGGGACGACATCCTCCATTCATGGATTAGAAGAGTTCATACTGTTAAGACAGTTGCACTCTCAAATTTGATTTACAGAGGCAACATAATCCTCATTAAAATATTCCAGCTATTTTCTTGTAGAAATTGAAAAACTGTCCCTAAAGCCATATGAAGACACAAGGAAACTAGAAGAGTCAAAACAATTTTGAAAAGAAGCATAAAGTTAGAGCGCTCACACTTCAAAACTTACTACACAGCTAAGGCAGAATAGTTAGGAAGATGTAAGACTATGAGCAATTAAAAGAGCTGGTGCTTCTATAAACCTGCATGGTGTTTGAATTAGAATAGTCACAGTAACTAGTGCTATACAATTCACCAAAGAATGGGCCATGAGGGATTTTAGGTGTGTTTGATGAAGACAGATTGAGCTAGTGATAACTATACCTCATAGTGACAGAAGAGTGAAGGGATATGCCATGAAGTTTGTTAGGGGATCTAGTAGTTGTGAAATTCATATTATTCCATAACCACCTAGTTTTATTAAAATGCCTGCTAAAATATCGAGCCTGCAACTGGGGCTTCTACACGTGCTTTGGAAGTCATAGGTGAAGGCCACAGAATGGTAATTTAACTATGAAAGCTATATGCATGCTAGTCATAATAAATTATTTGATCAAGTTAAAGGTAATAATGTATTATTATAGTTAAACTAAAGGAAGTTTAGTGAGCCTAAAAGGTTTGATGAGTAAATCAAAAGAACTAAAAGTGGGAGGGATCCAATTAGCATATAAAAAAGAAAATATAAGCCTATTTTTATTACCAAGTATCTTGGTTACTTTCTTCTCATTGTTGAGACAAAATACCTGACACCCAAAGTGAGGGAAGGAGAGGTTTATTTCTTAGAGTTGTGGAGGTTTTAGTCCATACTCAGCTGGTTCCAAGGCAGGGTGGCGTGGCTGAGGGGGCAGCTGTTCATGGTGGCTGCAAGTGGCAAGAGAAAACAGTGCAAAAAAGGGAAAAACACACCTCCTTCCCAATCTTACATTCTATGCTGGCTCCACCCCTGGGCGGGTGCAGCCCTCACACCACCAATCCAAGTGCTAGACAACAAACAAATCACAAACACTAGATTCAGCTGCTTCCATGACTACGTGAGGCTTGGGGGGCCACCTAGACACAAACCATAACACCAAATTACCAAGAAAGTTTAACTATTACGATTATACATCCATACAATGTTTTTAACCCTTCGAAGATTCTGTTGACACCACCCCATGCCCTCCCCAAGTCCCTAGAATTATCCATGACGTTTGGCTTCTATTGGACCAGAAATTTATATCATTTTCCTTTCCTAAAAGTTTGTGATAAAAGAAATAAAGATATTTAAGTCTGTATTAAATATCAGAATCTCTAGATGACATATCTAGTATACCCTGAACTTTACTCCTAAGTCTAAGGAGTACATTTTTACTGCACTTTACTCGTTCTGCAAGTAAGAACTATAAAATAGGAATGAAAGTGAGGGTTACACGTAGAATTTATTTAGTCATTATGGTAGGTTGAAAATGCCCTTCCCAGAATTTTCATGTTTTGGTTTCTAGAATGTTACTTTATGTGAGCAAGAGCTTTTGCAGATGTGAAGATGCTGATTGATTTCTGACTGAATCTCGAGATCTTACTCTGCATTATCTGTAGTTGGAAATAGAGAGCATCAGTGACAAGACAGTCAGATGGGAAAGGGGAGGGAGAAAGAGGTGAAGATGTTATAGTGTAGTTTTGACGATGAAGAAAGGGAATGTGAGCCAGGGAATTTGGGCAGACCATGGAAGTGGGAAGAGGCAGGGAAACACATTTTCCCTTAGAGCTGGTAGAAGAAACACAGCTCTACCTATAACCTTGATTTTGAGACTTCCAGTCTGCAGAACAGCAAGATGATAAATTGGTGGCAATTTGCTACAGTAGCATTACAGTACTAAAATGCTACCAGCAGTGGACACTACAATGGCAGGTATGGAAAATTTCAGCCATTT
Source organism: Cuniculus paca (assembly GCA_004365215.1). NCBI lineage: Eukaryota > Metazoa > Chordata > Mammalia > Rodentia > Cuniculidae > Cuniculus > Cuniculus paca. The sequence goes on from RJWT010000513.1 coordinate 41,686, forward strand.
ATCTTGCTTCTATAGTCCTTCAGACTGAGTACTGTAGAAATACCTTTAGTATGGATCAAAAGGATTAAAAGGTGCCTTAAAATGTGTTTACCAATCATATCTTCCTTTTCTGTGGGTTGTTCTTACATCGCCTACTGTGGTCATCATAGGGTCAAAAGTATCATCTGTTCTGCTTGCAGGAACACATGCTAGAGGTTTAACAAGTGAAATGGACCAGAGTCGCTACTTGCTTTGAAAAATGCAACCAAATTTTTATTCTTGACATTATCCTGTCTAGACAATTGTCTTGCTACCTTCAATGTGGTAAAGATGTTTGTGGAAAGGTCATTCAAATCCAGGGCCATGGAAGCAGAACTCGTGAATGAGAATTCTTACCAAGTTCACTTTCTAATAATTTAGATACTTTATATATAAAATGACAATACTATTTTTTTTTGTCTTCACAGAATTCATGCAGGGAATTAATGAAGTAATCTATATAAAATTTCTTAGCACATTTCCTGTCACACATAATTTCTATACACAATATATTTCATTAATGAGAACTACATCTTCATTTACTACAGGTCCAGAAATGATTACTCCATCAGATGTTACTTTATTTGAAATAACACCAACGACAGGTTTGGAATGTGAGGTATGACTGGGTAATCTCTTTTAGGGTATTTGTTATTTTCTTATAGTGTCTTTTCAAGTTTCTGTATCACTTTCCAAATATATTTAAACTCTTTTGGTATAGTTACTAGTCTATCTTTTTTTCTGAAAGATAAGCATATGCATTATGTTAAATAACTATATATTTTTCTTCCTTTCTTTATTTCTTTTTTCTTTTTTTTTCTCTTTTCTTTTTTTCTCTTTGAGACAGGGTTTCGCTATGCAGTTCAGGCTGGCCTTAAACTCACTTTGTAACCCAGGCTGACCTTGAACTCACAGTAATCCTCAATCCTCAGCCTCCTGAGTGCTGAGATTACAGGCATGTGCCACCATGCCTCGCTAAACAACTGTATTTTCTTAAGTGATTTAGGTAATTCTTATTAATTAACTTCTGGCCACAATAAGAAAAATAAAATTTAAATAAAACCTAAAGTTTGATTCTTTAATAAATAGTTGCCTAATACAGATTTCTCTGTAAATCAGGCATTCATAAACTATTTATTGAACTACTACTATAAACCAGACACTGCATGAGATAATAATAAATTACTGGTAATTAAAAAAGATAAAGCCCTCAGCCCCTAGATCTAATAAGTTTTCTTAACTTCAAATATGCTCTCTGTACTTTTTACTTCAAATATGCTACTCATTTGATAAGCTAATTATTTATTCAATTAGTATTTATTTAACCCCATTTCTGACCAAGCATTAGTCAGGTGTCATGGATAAAATGTAAAAATAGGTAAATTCCTGCCTTTATTGAGTTTATATTATATAGGCATTTCTGAGATTGCCAATAAAGTGCTTTATTATATATTGTTAGAATTCACTGTTTAGGAGAAAAATAAAACTATTTTCGGTAAAAAGTTGGGTGTAAAAATCTTCTAAAAAAAGTGACTTTGAGAAAAGGATCTGAAGAAGTTGAGAGGAGCAATGCAGAGAGGTCAAGGGCCACTGTTCCAAACAGAGGAATGAAGAGGCACAAGAGCCTGGAGACGACGACGTGTCTAACATATTAAGACAAGAACGAAGAGATGATGAAGTAAGGGAGGAAGACAATGGTAGGGAATAAAGCAGCCTGTTTAAGGCCTTGTAAGGACACTTTCAAAGATTGTGATTTCTATTCCCAGCAACACAGGAAGAGATTCTTTCCTTCTGAGCCAAGGAACGACATCATCTGATTTGTTTCAGGATCGTTTTGGCTGCTGTTACTGGTAGGGTGTAAGGTGGCAACAGGACCAGTTAGGAGACTGTGATAAGAGTTTGAGTAAGAGATGATGGTGCCTCGGTCCGGATGACAACAGTAGAGTTGATGACAAGTGCCAGGATCCTGATGTGTTTGGAAGGTAGAGGCTACGAAAACTGGTGAAGAGTTAGATGTAGGCTGTGAGTGAAAGAGTCATCAAGGATTCAACACTCTGCTTTGAGCAACTGAAAACTTGGCAGGAACCTTTCAAAAATTTGGTATTCAGGAAATATAAACTGTAGATGAAGTGAATGTGAAATCTTAAAAAAAAAAATGCCTGAAAACAGTAGTTGAAAATGGGGAGATACTTACTACTTTTCTACTTTTATTAACAGCCTCAGCAATTTGATCCTGTTTATAACTGTAGCCAATATATATGCCTCAATATGGAATGGACGTTGTACAACTGGTCTCTGAATTGCCCGAAGGTCTTGGAAATGCCTGACTGTGGTTTCCGAGGAAGGCCGGTCCAAGTGAACACTGACATCTGCTGCCCGGAATGGGAATGTCCTTGTAAGTTTGCTCTTGGTAGTGACTCATTTTCTAGGCAGAGAGCTTATTTTTTTGAAGCTTCATTTCTTTACGCCTAAGTTATTGCTTTGTTTTTGAGCTTTCTTCATGACATTTAAGACTTTGCTTCACAGTGCATGACCATTTTAGTTGTTTCTTGTCAAACATAAAGTTAATATAAAAGATTCTTTCAAGACGACCGATTATTACTAAAAACAGCAGTAGTTCATTAATGGACTAAATTTACCCTCCACCGTTCTATCTTAGGTCGGTGTTCCATGTTGTCAGAACTGAGCATTATTACATTTGATGGAAACAATGCTGCATTATATAGTATGGCTTCTTATATATTAGTAAGAATTCCTGGGGAAATTATAGTTGTTCATATTGAAAAATGTCTCATGACTCAGGTAGGTAATTCGTTTTTGTGAACATTCCTCCATAAATCTATAGTTGATATGTATTATAACATCAGAGATTCCCAGACTGTATGCAAAGAGGTACTCAAAAACTCACTGAGATTGATTTGCTATTCAAGCCAAGAAAGTTTAATGTAAATATGTTTAGAAAGAAAAAATATTAATCCAAGTGATATTTTAAAAATGTAAGTGATGTACTTCTTTTGAAAGCGTTTCTTTATACATTTTTTTTACAGAATGGAATCTCACTTAAAAAACTAGTGAGTATTTGCAAATTATTTAGTAAATTCATTCTGTCTGCCATATAATTATGTTTAAGTCCATAAAGTTTTAAATTTTTTCATATTCAGGCATCCTCTGGAAGGGTCACTGGACTTTGTTCTAAGAAGTTAAATGTGTCAACATCTATACATAAAATACTTGTCAATAGATTAGCAAGAAAGGTAAGAACACAAAATTGAAAATTATCTTCCCATGAGACAAAAAGAAGAAATTATATAGAACAATTATTTTCTAACATAGAGAAAATTAAGCATATTAGTGTAGTTTCATTACTCTAGTGGCCAATCATTCTTTCAATGGAAAATATAAAAATGTGTTTTTTGATGTTATGTTTCTCCCTCCACTACTGTGCTAATGGTTGTGCATGTCTCCTCTGGAAAGTTAACTGTGAGGGTTTCACCAAACATGGTCATATCCTCTCCGATAAAGTGAGTAGCCAAGCTTCTTCATGCCGGAGTTAGTGCTTGTGTTCCAAGTGAAAATGTAAATGCCATGGAGATGATGGACCATGATGTTGGCAAGGCTGCACTCAAGAACACCAAGATGAAGACCTCTAAGAGGACATAGGGAAGGCCTGGTTTTGAAGTGTTGTTCTTAATTTCCTGGTGAATAGATGATGGCTAAACTAAGAAAAAATGAAGAAATGTTTAATGCTGTTGTAACACGCTGAAGAAAACCAATGCATTATTTAAAAATGTTTTAGAAAGGAGCCACTTGGTTTTACAGGAGAATCTTTATCCCAAGGGAATAGATGTTTGCCAAATAGGAGTGAGTTGTGAACCGGGTGCTTCACACAAACCTAAATGGTTTTCTCTAAAGTCTAAAAAAATGTGTAAGGATTGAACTTGAACTGGCTGAGATGTAATGTGCTTTCTGGAAATAATTATATGTTATTTTAGGTCCATAAATTCTAGACTGGAAATAACTTAAAAGTGATCCTAAGAATTAATAATATAGTGTAAAGTTTTAAATAAAACCTAAAAATATATAATGAATGAGATACTTTTTTGATATACATTTGTATATACTTTGATTTTGATGAATCTGATGTATTAACAGGAAATAGATGGGAAATAAATCTGGTCAATGTCATTATTTTGAGCATTTGGGCAGACGGAATCATATTTATACTCAGATAAACTCATTCTTGTCCAATCACTGATAACATATTCAATTAATAATTAATTATTTAAAATATTTAGTGAGAATTTACATGATAAAACACGGGCTCTGACCTCAAGTAACTTTACTTGTGTTGGGGATTATAAGTAAGAAGGTACAGCGATAGAATATGAATGCAGTGTCATAGAAACAGATCAATCAGTATAGTTATAGAGAGTTCAAACACATCTTTTTTGAGAAATTAAGCCTAATGTAAATCATAAAGAATGAGTAGACAGAGGAAAAAGGAGGAGGAATAATGTTTCAGTTTTAGGGCAACAGTATGAGCAAGACACAAAGATGAGAAATTGGATGGTTGGTGAGATGTCTCTTCGAAATTTATAGCTGTTATAGCTAATGGCTGCATTTGTGGCCGTTACTTAAAGCACTATTTTTCAAAGCATATTCCTTGTACTGCCTTCATTAATATTGCCAAGTGGACATAGTACAAACAAAACTAAGAATCCAATCCAAACCAAAAGTAGAATTTCTGAGAAACTTAATCTTTACCAAATTTGACAGATGATGATGATTATCATTATTATAGTTAAACAAACACTGATTTAGATTGAGGAAAGAAAATATCCTGAAAATAATTTCATTATCTTAAATTTACATTAATGTCTCATGGGAAATTATCACTATGAAGGGAAATGGACACAAAAGACTAAATAACATAGAAGTTAAATTTTGAGAAAAATAAATTGCAGCAAGGTGAGAATATTGCATTTAACAAGGTACGACAAAAGAACAGCAAAAAAGCTTAAAAGTTATGAGAAGCTGTGGGAACAGTAGAAAAAATAAACTTTATATTAAATCAGAAGAAGGTAGGATTTGTAGTCTCCTAATTTTATTAAGTGCACATTAAACTGTTTCCTAACTGTTTTATTTATGTTATTCTAGGTAGAAGTGGATTCTGTTGTTGTACCTTTGCCCTTTTCAAGTGAAGAACTGTTCATAGAGGACTCTGGTACAATGTATGTGATTACTACTCCAGCTGGATTAATCATAAAATGGGCTCATCTTACAGGAATCATAGACATTCACTTTAGCTTTCGATTTAACTTGTCTTCTTACACAGAAGGACTTTGTGGTGAGCGCTGATCTTCAAATCTCTACTTCTTCTAACATTTTCTTCCGAGTGTACAAATTGTTTTGGGTCCTATTAGATTTAATTTTCCACCTCCCCAAAGGACTTTGGGTAGCCTGCTAATTTTCAAATCTCTATTTTTTTCTAATCTTTTTCCTTGGCTTACAAAATGTTTTGTATCTTACTGAACCACTTTTCAGTTCTGAGATGTGATATTAACTTTCTGTTCACCATGTAAATACTGAAGAAATCAATGATCTTCAATAAAAGCAAGAAGTAGTTTAATTTATGGAAAGGTGTGCTTAGCACTATTACTATAATGCTTTTTATTTCTACTAGCTTGTCTTTTTTAAGCATTAGTGAAGTGTCAATGATGATAAAAACTTAACCTTGTTTTTTTAATTAATTGATTAATTTATTTTTGGGGTATTAGGGATTGAACTCATGACCTCGCATTTGCCAGGCAGGCACTAAACCTTACTGAACTAAACCCCCAGGCCCTCCTGTTATTTGTTTATAGATTAAAATAAGGGGACACTGAATCATCTCCAAAGAATACAGTGTTCTGAATGATTGTTCCTTGTTTGTTCTGAAATATACAGCTCATATTTACCCTTATACCCAGGTTTAATATTGCAATATATTACATAGATACATAAAGAGTTGTAAGTGAAAGGAAACAAACTATGAATATTTTTAGTTTAAATTTTCACAACAAAAATTTAAAAATAAGTGCTTTGGTGTCTCCTAGAAAGTTGAGCATAAGCTATATTTAACTCTCTCTGACATTCTTGAGAAAACATCTGTTTCCTTACTTTTAAATAGGGCAATGATATTTGCTTTCAATATCATTGCACAGTGTATATACTTGCAGATATGGAACCACAAAATGAATCCTATAAATATATAAATTATGTGTTTTAACTAAGAATTTAAATAAGATTTTGTTAAGATTAGATGTGAGAGTTAATGTAAGACACTAAACACATTACTTAATATATACAGTCAAGAAATGTTAGTTCAGTAAAAATATAAGCATTTAAGCCTCATTAAATATTGAATAAAAATTTATGCATTGCTTTCTGATCTGACACTATGTTTGATGATGAAAACTCTAAACTGAGGAATATTAAGACTTTGCCCTCAGCAAGTATATGAAATCTTCATGTTTCTTTTCTTTAAACATAAATATTCAGTGGAAAGTTGTGCTAAAATGATTTTCATGTTTCTTTGTCTATTTAGAGTATAATAAACAGCACAAACTTCAATAGTTACTTAAAGTTATCACTGTGAAAATAATTATAATTGAGTGTGCACTGTAGTTCAGTAGTTATTCCTGGGTAATGACTTGGGCTTTGGGAGTGCATGGCTTTTTCCCCATGATTTATCATTTATGACTTCTGTTTGATATCTGTGGTTGTTTTCTCTGCCTAGAGCATTTGCTTTTGAGGAACCAAATACTGTGCCAGCTGAATTTTTAACTGTGATTACCTGCTGAGTAACTGAGGGTCACCGCCTAAACTTTATGACCTCCACAGTGGGGACAGGGTGATTACTTAAAGGAACATCTGAGTTCTGTGAAGACAATTAGGGTGGGTGCTGACTGAAAAAGTTCTAGTGCACAAAAGTGTGACTCAAAATGAACATAAACACTGTGGAATGGGAAGCCTTTATTGGCATCTTATTTTACATAGCAGTGAAGTCTGCTGAGTTGGTGGCTAGAGTTTTAGTAAAAACGCGCCCCCCACCCCCACAAATATTACCTTTGTTCCAGTGATTATGTTTGGCTTTTGTGTCAAAGATAAGGTGGTTTAATGTGTTTGGAGTTGAGTCTGCACCTTCTGTTCTGTTCCATTCATCCTCAGGTCCTTTTTTTTTTCCCCATCACCATGCTGATTTTGTCATGGCAGCTTTGTAGTATAATTTCAAGTCAGGGATTGTGATGCCCCCTGACTTGCCTTTGTTGCTCAGAATTGCTTTTGGTATTCTAGGTCTCTTTTGGTTCCAAATGAATTTTAGGAGTATTAGGAATATTTTCTTTAGTTCTGTGAGGTACGCTAATGGTATTTTGATTGGGATTGCATTAAATCTGTATAACAATTTTGGGAATATGGCTATTTTCACTATGTTAGTTCTTCCTATTTATGAGCAAAGAATAACTTCCATTTTCTGATATCTTCCTCAATCTCTATTTTCAATGTGTAGTTCTTTTACTTTTGTTAGATTGATACCTAAGTATTTCATTTTTTTGAGTGCTATTGTAAAGGGCATGGTTTTCCTAATTTCTTTCTCTGGGAGTTTGTTGCTTGTGTACAGGAATGCTATTGATTTTGAGTGCTGGCTTTGTATGCAGACACACTACTGAATTTGGTTATTAAATCTACAAGTCTCTTGGTGGAGCTTTTGGAACTTTTAATGTAAAGTATCATGTCATCTGCAAATAATGATTAATTTAACTTCTTCCTTTCCTTTCCTTAGTCCTTTTATTTTTATCTCTTGTCTAATCACTCTGGCTAATGTGTCTAGAATGATACTGAATAGGAGAGGTGATAGTGGACCTCTTAGTCTTGTTCCTGATTTTAGAAATAAAACTTTTGGTTTTTGAACATTTTGTATGATGTTAGCTGTTGGTTTGTCATAGATGGCTTTTTATCAGATTAAGATAAAGATGTTCTATTCCAATTTTCTGTAGTGTTTTTAGCATGAATGGGTGTTGGACTTTGTCGAATGCTTTCACTTCATCTATTGAGATGATCATGTGATTTTTGTCTTTGGTTCTGTTAACATGGTGTATTACATTTATTGATTTGTGTATGTTGAACCATTTCTGCCTCCCTGGGATGAATCCTACTTGGTCATGGTGTATAATCTTGGAAAGATAGTATCTTTAACAAATGGTGCTGGAAAAACTGGCTTTCCACATGCCGAATACTAAAACTAGACACATGTCTATGACCATGCACTAAAGTCAAAATGGATCAAAGATCTAGATATTAAAACAGAAACACTAAATATAGTGAAAGACAAGGTCAGTATAAATCTTGAAGACATAGGGTTAGGCAGAGCCTTCATGAACAAAACCCAAACTGCATGGAAAGTACTTTAAAGGATCAACAACTGGGATCTCATCTTATTAAAATGTTTTTGCACCTCAAAAGAAATCACCAACACAGTGAAAAGAAAACTCACAGAGTTGGAAGATTTTATCTAACTGTCCCTCAGAAAAGGGACTTCAATCTAGAACATATAAAGAATTAAAAAAAATCAGGCCTCCAAACTTCAAAGACCCAATCCAAAAATGGGCATCTGAGATGAACACACACTTCTCAGATGAAGAAATGCAAACAGCAAATAAATATATAAAAAATGTTCAAAGTCACTGTCATTCGAGAGATGCCAATTAAAAAACACATTCCATCTCACTCCACGAAGAATGACTACCAACAAGAAATCAACCAATAACAAATGCCGGAGGGGATGTGGGGAAAAAGGAACCCTTCTCCATTGTTGGTGGGAGTGTAGACTGGTGCAACCACTGTGGAAGTCAGTATGGAGATTCCTCAAAACACTAGGATTGGAGGTCCCATTAGACCTATCTATTCCTCTTTTGGGTGTCTTCCCAGAAGAATTAAAAGCATCATACCACAGTGATGTATGTGCACTCATGTTTACAGCAGCACAATTTGTAATAGCTAAATTTTGGAAACAACCCAAATGCCCATCAACTGAGAAATACTCATAAGTGAAATAAATCAGACCCGCATGTGTAAACATTGTATTATCTCATTGGTGTAAGAAATGTAAATGGTGAGTAAGATCCAAAATATACAATAGAGCTTGTGAATAGGGAAGAAACTGATCAAAAGAAAAAAAAACTGTGATGGGAAAAAGGGGAAAGAAAGGAAGGGAAAAGAAAAAATTGTATATGTATATATACACACAAGATAGTTAATATAGTTAGACAGCTAGTTTCTTTTATTTCATTGAAAAGAAAGCTTTTGTTAATACTTTTTGGGCAATATTTCATGCCTATATCTTGTACTCTGAACAATTACTATGAATACAATAATACACAATGTATTAATTATTGCTACTCCTACTAGCCTGTTTTGAAATAATGTTTTGTTATTTTTGCTTTTTTCTTTTTAAAATAAAAAATTTACCTTTGTCCAAAAAACTTTATATTTTAACAAATTTGTAGTTGATTTTATATACAGATAATTTTTTAAAAAATTATGCTCAGAGGGCTGGGGATTTAGCTCAGTGGCTTAAGCTCCTGCCTGGCAAGTGCAAGGTTGTGAGTTCGATCCCCAGTGCCACACACACACACAAAGAAAAAAAAATTGTGCTCAGTATTTTGTATACTTATAGAGCTGAGACATCTGCAGCAGCAGCAACTTTTATTTATCCTGATATAATTGCTTGAGGATTGATACGTGATACTGGAAGAAAATGTTTAATGCATGTACTTTACAGCCTATAATTTTGGGAATTAAAAACATTATGTGTTAATATAGGGTAGGATTCAGGCAAAATGTGATCAGGTTTCTGGATCCATTTCTTTGTGCTTCTCTTGCTTCTACACTTCACCAGATGAAAGTGAGGAGTAAGCTCATCCTTAGTCTGGCTAGAGTGTGTAGTAGATCAAGGCATCATAGCCATCAACTCTTCCTGTCACCTCAGTAAAAGCAGATGGTCTGGGTCTTAGAATTTCTAGTTTAAGCCCTGAGTTTGTCAACGGTTTTGCTAAAGTTAAATGAATCCATGTGTGTTTGTAACTGCTATGAGGTGATCAGTTCATGGTTGAATTACCTTAATATTGCTAATTACAAGAAAGTAGGGATTCACTTTATGCCAATCAGGCTGTCACCAGGACAATGGTTATTACTAGGTGATGGGGCAGGGACAGTTCCTGAAATGGAACTATGGTTTAGTGTTTTCAGACAGAGTTTTACAGGGCAGGAGGGGAGATGGAGTCTGGGAGTCTATTACTCAGCACCTGCTATTCTGGGAAATATCTTACCAGGCTTAAAAATGAGTTCTTGGGTTAGAAGAGATGGTGGTAATAACAGCAGAGTGTGGGAGCAGAATCAATCTCGTCCTTTTAAGTTTTCTGCGAGCTCTTCAAATAGCTTTATACATACTTTCTGATTTCTTTCTTAAATGGCTAAAGCAATTCTATATTAGTTTATCAAAGAATCAGACACAATTTAGCACTAAACTAAAAAGATCCACTAATTTGGCACTTGATTCATTAAAAATGAATTACTAAGCTGATTTAATCGTGCTGCTTATATTTTGTGTAAATGAAACATTTTTCCTTTTGAATGTCTCAAATTCTCTCAAGGAATTTGCAATGAAGATCCTGATGATGACCTAAGGATGCAAAATGGCACAATTATTACGAACATGGAAGACATAGGCTTATTTATTGAGAGTTGGGAAATCGAGAAAACATTTGAAGTCACAATGAGAAGGCCTGTTAGGAATTGTACTGAGCATGATTGCAGCCACTGCCTTGAGTTGCTTAACAGAGAAGCTTTCATTCCATGTCATGAGAAAGTAAGTCAAAAGCAGCCATAAATAAGAGCTGTCATGTTAGACATGTTGAGAATAAAGCCAATAAATTCTTGTTCTGCCGTGATGTTTTTCTACTGAGAATAGTTTATCTACAAACCTTCTGTCAGTATGTTTCAGAATTCTCAATTGCTTTCTGTTTATAGATTTTTCAGAGACAGGAAGGATAATTATCTTTTTTTCCTCCTATGTTTGGTTAGAACTATATCTATAGCTTTAAAAAATTCAAATCTTTACTCTGAATAAATGCCTTCAGGAGAAAGAGATCAATGGTTCATGATAACCCACTGCAGAAACCAAAACTGTGACACCTGCATCATTTCCTTCTGATCCTGGCTTCTTAGGTGTATACTTATGAAAGCATCTGTCACATATTCAATTTTATCGATTTTTATTACTCCCTAATGTTTGCAGTTAAAATAATTAGTATGTGTATTAAGTAATATAGGTCATTTAAAAATGATCCAGTATTAGAGGCAAAGGAAAAACAGGGTATCATGAATCATTTAATTAAAGGTTAGAGAGTATTTAGTGCATGGGAGACACTCTGTTAGGCTTCTGTGATATCAGAACAAGACCTTCCCCTTGACCTCAAGGAATATAGATGTAAGGAACTCAGTTAACATATCTGTGGTATACATTATACATTATGGTGGTGCATAAGAGCCCAGTTTTGGAAAAAAAATTCACCTAGACTAAGAGTTAAACTGTTTAGGAAGAAGAATGATTTTTCCAGGAGGCAAGGATGAGGAAGGAAGATATAAACAGAGAAAAAAATGCTTGCAAGACAATATTTAGTGTAAAGCGCCACACAAAAAAATATTGAAGCAGTGCATTGCAACATATGTGGAGGGGAAGAGAGTGAAAAAGAGAGTCAGCATTCTCAAGTCAGGAATGGAGCTCCCTGTGGGTCATCCGTGCTACCTGGAGAAGTGTAGCTTCCGTTCTCAGCCTGCCCTGTAAGTTCCCTAAGGAAAAAGGTGAAGAGCGTGAAGTCATGAGAAAAAAATGCCATCCTGTCTTTTTGGAGGTTCAGTTTACTTTGAGATTTGGATAAAAATATCTTTTTACTAAAATTAAAATGTTTTTAAAAATGCATGCACATAAAAATTAAAAGCAAAAAAAACATTTTAATGCTTTTTGTGGTCATTTTAACCCATTTTTTAAAAGTACCACAAATTCTGAAGATTGAATATTTAACTGGGAAGCTGGAAGGTTGACTCAATCAGGAAACTTTTGCCTTTGACTCTCAAAGCACAGAGAGGCAACTCGGGATGCCATTAGTTTGCAACGGTAGCTCCTTTTTCTCTTAGGATTTTTCTACTGAATTCGATGGCAAAAGAAAGGAAACCTGAAATTTAGACACATATGAAGAATTGAACATTAGCACAAATTTCTAAACATCTAATAATATATTCTAATAACTTGATCTGCTACACAGATAAAAGCTAGTTTAATTGTGGGGAGGTACACTCTGTGTTTTTATAGTTAGGGTTGATAATTTTTCCACATAGGGAAAAAGACAAGCATATTGATTTAATTGGCTGTTTAAGAAGGTGAACTAAATAAAACACATCTAAGTATGACATTGAAAATGGGTCAAAACAGCGTTCTCCAGAAAACTACATTAAAATCGGTGCTTCTTCCATGTCATAGAGAAATGGGTGTTAGAGGATGTCTGTTTCAGTCATTCAGCCAAGCCCTGGAAGATACATTTAGAACCACATAGGACTGGAAACGGCATGATTGGTTTCCAGGACAGGCCTGGGATAAGGCATGGTCAGGACCAGAAAAGCGACCACATTCTTCCACATATACAGCATGGGAGGCAGGCTTGAAGAAGCCAGCTGTCATATAAGTACCCTTCTCTTCCCTCCTTCCTGATAGGTACAGGGTAGACCCCTAGAGAAGCAGTTAGACTGGGATGAGGGAAGCTCGGAATCTTGCATCAATATGTACATGCTTGTACAATGAAGGAGTGGAAACATAAATTGGAATTACATATAGAGCTATAAATTAAATTATTTCAATTTCAGGTTGTCTCTAGAGCAAAATGGAGCATAGTTGGTAGGAAAAAAAACGAGTCTCTAAATTGAAGCATGCCAAATTATAACTTATGTTATAATTTATAACTTACAATATGAGTACAATTTTTTGAGAAACATTTATGAATTGATTTAGTGGGTAATAGTGTACTGTTAAAGAATGCTTTGGAAGCTTTCTGTTTTATCTATAACAGACTGAATGCTTACTCATTATATAGAAGGGACAATTGTAACTCAAATCACAATATGAGACATAAATTTTTGTTTGGCCTGACATACTCTGCTTCTTTTCTATCTTTATCAAGACTTACATAGTTCAGTACAGGTAATAGTTATCTTATTTAATATGTATCAAAATATATTATAAATTCAGAGATGATATTTATTGTATGAATTTTTGAAAATCTGAGGTCTGAGAGGAACTACAATGAGTATTAACTTGCTGCTTTTTGATTCTTCAAATATTGTAGTTTTAGGTCTTTAAAACATTAAAACATCTTGGGCTGGGAGTATAGCTCAGTGGTATAAGCACCTGCCTGGCAAGTGCAAGGTCCTGAGTTCAATTCCCCGTACCAATAAATAAATAAATAAATAAATAAATAAATAAATAAATAAAACATCAGCCAGGTATGGTGGCACACACTTGTAATCCCAGCACTTGAGAGAATGAGTTTGAAGTCAACTGGGCTACATATAGAGTGAGTTCAAAGGCAGTTTGAAATACATAATGAGACCCTGTCTCCAAAAAACAAAACCAAAAGTAAACAAAATAAAACAACATAACTTATCCCAAGGCAAAATGCATCTCCAGGTTTCACCAAAGGACTTTTGTGAAAAGATGTGGATCAATTATACCTATTTCTGGAAGTACGAATGTGATGCACTTTCTGCGTATGTGTCTCTGTGCAACAAGTTTGACATCTGCATTCAGTGGAGAACTCCTGATTACTGCTGTAAGTAACTATTAGCTGAATGCTTCTCAATCATTAAATTTGCTTATTTCTCCTTCTTTTCATTTTTAATCACATAATGCTTTATTAAGAATAAAATGTGTACAAAAGTAATATATCACAAACACGGCTTATATCACCTAACTTCAGAAATAAAAGCTATACATAAAGTTCCTGCACGCCCTTCTCCTATTCCTGTCCCCCCATTCCTCCTTCCTGAGTTAATCATTATTCAAGAGCAGCACTGCTGATTCATCTGGAATGCGTGCGATCTTCAATTTCACCAGGCACTGTCAAACTGTTTCCCTTGAGATTGTACCAATTTATACTCCCCAGGGGCTGAATATTCATTTTTTAACAGTATGATTTTTTAAAGATCAATGAAAATCAACGAGCATTTTCTAAAACATCACTTAGAAACTACTCAGCAATACATCTCTTCTGGCAGTGAAAGATTGAATCTAAACACGCAGCATTTTTCTTCTTTATGTTTTGGTTGAATAACATATTTAAAGTGTATTTTCACATTTATTCTGTGTCAGGATACATCTCTTCTTCCTACACAGAGCAGTCACTTTGTAAGAGCAAACTCTATATTTACATCATCCAGACATAGACTGCCCAATGGTCATATATGTTTGACAAATACTTCTTTGACCGTAACAGCTGATACTAGCTGGACACCCGAAAGAGCCTAAAAAGTACTCATTGATGGTTTTGCATCTGATTTATGGCTATATAATAAGTAAAACTGCACTTTGAAGAGACTAAAATTTGTGAAGTGTATTGTTAGAAAGACAGCTAGCATCTTTCTCTTTTATCAGAATTCAGATGGATTACTTTTATCCTTAATGCATTCAGTTCTCTCTTGTTCTCAGCTCTAAGTTGTCCAGAGGGGAAGGAATATCAACCTTGTGTGCGACCTTGTGAAGCAAGAACATGCCTCAACAAATGGCTTTATGGACACTCTCCATGTTTGAATTTAAGAGAAGACTGTGTGTGCAAAAATGGAACTATTCTTCACCGGCCAGATAAAACCCAGTGCATTCCAGAGACAGAATGTGGTAAGAAGGAAAGTGCCAACCCATTTCCTGTGATCCAGCAAACAAAAGCTTTTTAGATATTCAAAAGATATGCTGAGAAAGGTTGGCCAAAGATAACCTAGTTATTGGAAAGAAAACCAGTTTGTAATTTAGTCTTTTTAACATGACACCAATTGAAGTGAACAAAACTAGGTGCTCTGATGATGATTTGTTTAAGGAATTATGTAAGGATTTATTTTGTAACTAGGAACGGGCATGGCAAATCAAGAATTAAAAGTGTAGGTTGTGAGACAATTTAAATTCCCATTTTTCATGTATTAATGATTCACTTTTACCTCTATGAGCGTTCGTTATGCAACTGTGAGGTAGGGAAAATGATAGTATGTATTAATCTATAAAGTTAGTGTGGAGATGTATAAAATAATAATTTGGCATTTAACATAGTGTCTTGATAAAATAAGCACTGGAAAATGACAGCTACTATTATCACCTGGGGAAAAACATTTAATTTTGTTACTTTCATTTTCAAACCTTTTTTTTTTTAACATATGTTCTTCATGTGGAGGCTGAAAAATGTTGTAGCACAGTACTTTGTCAGTGATGGGGTTCTTAACTACAGCCAGCAGAGGGAATTAGCTACTGTGAAAGAGCAAGGCACTAGCAGTGAAATGTGTATATGCAATCTCAGGAACAAGCTTTTGATTGCCAGTAAGGTACCTTCAGGGAACCTAAGAACATACTGGCAATCTTATATTTGTTTTTTCAGCATCTATGATTTTGGCTTACTAGTAAATAATATGATGTAAGAGAAGTGCATTGGAGGTGAGGATATGATTCTAACTACATTTGCCTGTTTTTGTTACTTAAAAAAACCAGGAAAGGGCCATATTTATTAAAAAAAATAAAACTTCTATATGTAACTGAGTTCTGATTTTAACTGATTGCCTACTTCCCAGTTTTAGACTTTAAAGTGGAAATGTTTTGAATTTTAATATGATAGGAAAGTTACTATCAGGAGGGGACTACCTTGTTTTACAATACCACTCATTTTTAACAGTTACTGTTTTAAACTAATTTAAATTTATGCCTCTGAGTTTGTTTGAACTCAATAAAATGTATTGACAAGACTTTAAACCCTTCAAAAACAATTTAAAAAGTCATCCTACTTATAGCAGAGATAGTTGTAGAAAGGAAATATATTTTCGGTGGACTAAGTAAAACTTCAAAGAAAAAAAAATGTAACCTAGTAGCTGATGAAAGTAAGAAGGCACCTGAGAAAAGATAGATTCGTGACATGTCATCTGCGTTGCTGGATCAAGTCATGATCTGGTATCACAGCATCACAGCTTGATTTATGTTAACGCCTAGATTATGAGGGATATAACGCTGTTGATTTTTTTAAAGCGTGCACCGATGGTGAAGATCAACCCCGCACTGCTGGGGAGATTTGGAATGGGGGTGTTGATGAATGCGCCCTGTACAAATGTTTGGAGAATGGAAGCATTATTCCTATAGAACCTGACTGTGAAGAAGAGCCCTCCCCCATTTGTGAACGAGAAGCTGAAGTTGTCATAGGCATCATTGATAAGCTAACCTGTTGTGCAAAGGAAGTTTGTGGTGTGTATATATAGGCTGAGGCTTTCTACTCAGTCAATGTCATAAAATATGTTGACATTCTTTGTGAAAAAGGAGGGCATGCATGCTATATGGTTTAAAAAGAAAAATACGTAAGAGTGGAGGAAACAGTGAAGTACTTCCATAAATGTCACTTACTTGAAGCAATTTGTGCAAATACATATAAGATCCTTTTGTTCACAACTAATAATATTCAACAATATATGACAAGAGGAAGGATCTGGAAATCTTTGACTCATGACAGGTGGAAAACTGTGGGGTTGATACCAGAAAAACCTTAAAGCTACAGTGTTTTCACATTTAGTTTATTTTATGAGCTGGATGGATTTAATTGTGGGATAAAACATATTTAGTGTGAGCCATTTCTTTGCTTTGAATTAGCAGCATAAGATTTTAATTATGTTCACTAGTATTTTAATACTCTGTTTCTTACTTCCAGATTGTGACATGACTTTATGTGACACTACTGTTCCAACATGTACAAATAGTCAAAGATTGACGGTTGGTTATAGCCCTCTTTCTTGCTGTCCACAATACAAATGTGGTGAGTTAATTAATTAGGGAACATGAGTGAGGTTTGTTGCTCATTCAGACTAGTAGATTAGATTATTTTTCTGTTTCTTCAAAGAAATTATTTATAGTTGAAAGATTGTGTGGTTACTTTTTCTATGTATTCGACTAACATGAAGATCTTTAAGTTAATGATTAAATTGAGGGAACTAACCAATACTATTTCAATTATTTTGTTTTTATTTTCTCACTCTGACAGATTTTCAAATAAATTTGTTTCTGCAGAATGTGACCCAGTCAAATGCCCCAATATTTCAACACCAGGATGCAGAGAAGATCAATTCATGATTCAAGTGCAACAGGAAGAACCCTGCTGTTTTTCCCCTTTCTGTGGTGGGTATTCTAGAGTCACTTGCAATGAAGAAGAGGGACAATCCAGAGAGGGTCTCTTTGTTGTGAATTCATGGAGTTGGTATTAACCACTTTTCTGATGTTACTCTTATAGGGATTAAACTGAAAAAGAACTGTAGAAAAGAAAGTACACCATTTTAAATGACTCTTGACAATTATTGCACCCAGTACCTTCCTCTGTCAACTAGGGTTGTATATCTCTACCGCTATCTCTCTCGCCCTCTCTCTCCCTCCCTGTCTCTTCTTTCTCTCTCCGTCTCCTTTCTTTGTCTCTCTGTCTCTCTCTCTCTTTCTCTTTGTCTCTCTCTCTCTCTTTCTTTTGCTCTCTCTCTCTGAACATGACCATGATAATAAAATCAAGTTTGTTTTCTTTAATAAAGCAAATGTGTAGTGTTTCTTGGGAAAAGGGGATTTACCACAAGCTTTCTTTAAAGAATAAACTAGAGGAATGGTCTATGAAAAGAAAGTATAGGACCTCTTGAAAACTTCATCTTGTGTGTATCCTGTGTGAACTATGATGATCTTGAAAGAGAATCATAGAAACAAAGAACATCTAGGAAATAAGTGGAAGTAAATATTCTACCTGTTGACCTGGGCATTGAAAAATATAATGGTCTGTTTCTAATGAATCATCATATCAAAGTTTAGTGGTAAAAATAAGTTTCACATGTACCTATGAAAATCAGAATACATCTCTTTCTATCAGTTAAGATTCCTTGACTAAAAGTGAAAAAAAACTGATGGATTCTGGCTAAATGAAATGCAACTCATTATTGGATGAAGTAGGGGCTACATAGGGGTTCAATATTAATCAGAGCAGCCAAATTCAGGGAAGAAGAGAAACCAGCTGCTTTAGATGAAGGTTATTAATGACTGAGCCAGTTCCATCTGTTTCTCGGCCCAGCGTTCCTCTATTTATGTTTCAAATTACATTGAAAAAGATTTTGATTAGTCTAATGTGGGTTGTTCTTACACAGTGGTCTGTTGAGACAACTTTATTGACAGCAGCTTCATTTCAGTTAGAGCATTTTTCAAGGTTATGCAGAGAGTTATCAATGTTGAGAATACTGAACAGCTCAAAAGAAGTACCTACAACCTTGTTTATCCATAAATCGGAATAAAAAGAGTAGCTGATTAAGGAGGCTTTAATAAATCAATGATATTTTGATTTTAGTTAGGACAAATTACTCAAGAAATCTAAATGCCCTATATTTCTGCTAAGATGTAATTGTAAAGGTCCCTGTGCTTAAAAAAAAAACCCATATATTCAGGCAGCATTATTGCTTTATGACTAAATGCCTTATTTTCTGTTTCCAATTTTATGAAACATAGTGCATTTTATTTTTATTTGATTTGCACATGGTAATCTATGCTAATAATTGATTTGCTTTTAGCTCAGTTGTGACTTTTGGCTTTTTGCTTCACCTTTAGTTTGTAAATCTTGCACTGAACCTATTCCACTATGTATGGACGGGGAATTTCTCACGGTGGATCTTAATACCACACATTTCTGCTGTCCTCGGTATTACTGTGGTAAGTGTATTTTAACTAATTTAAAATATATAGATGTGTAAAAAAATGATCAAAATATTTAGATGTTTGAGGAGTTCAGTGAACTGTTGCATCAGACCTTTTCCAGGGCTCTTTACTTGGTGAGATGTAGTGTCATTACTATGATTGATTAAGAATCATGAATCACTTTTTTTTATCCTCACCAACTTGTGAGAATTTCATAGTGACAGAGCCATCACTGGGGAGCTGAGAATCCATCTGTGGCATCAGGAATGGCAGCAAACTAAATGTTGGTAATGAGATATAGCAATCAAATGCAATTTATCTTTATCTGTGTGATTTCTCATTTTAGTCTGTGAACCAAATCTATGCCCTATACCATTGCTCAACTGTGCAGAAGATATGAATCTTGTGAAGGAAATTGTACCTGGTCAATGTTGTCCAGCATGGCATTGTGGTAACTAATTTCATATCTTAAGGTTTAATTGCAACAAACTAATATCTTTTTATCAATGTAAATATGTTAATTTTTGTCTTGTAGAATGTAACTGTGGAAACCTTGTTGTGCCAACTTGTGAAGTGGTAAGAACACATTTTTATTTAACTTTTCTTATTGTTTCAATTGGCTTATTCTTCCTTTATCTTTTCCACTTCTGAATTTTTCAGCACTAATGGAATTATCCTCATTAAATTGTACTGAAGTAGATTAAAATAATTTGGGTCTGATATTACAGAATAATCAATCTTTCATATTTTACTTGAGAGAGGAAAGTATAATATGTTGTTTTTCTAACCAGTGACTAAATCTATTAATCTTATATCTACTGAAGGTCACAGGTCTTAAAAAGAAACATAATATTGAAAAATATTCTTTCAATGTTGAAAGCCATCGCCAATGAATCCTTAGGAAAGCATACTAGTAACATATTTTGTAGGGAAGGAGGGGTATAAACATGTAACTGTTTGTATCTTCCTAAGCATTATTTATGAAGAAGTAAACCTTATAGAAATTTTGAAGACTTAATTTTTTAAAATAATAAAGATGACTATCATGTTCCTTATTTAGTCATGTATCCTATGGCTACAGATCTTTATTTTCTTTAAATATTTACCTTCATGATATCTTTATAAAGTAAGGTAATATTGGAGAAGACACGTTTTTATTCCCAGACATTTTCATTTTTCCATTCCTTTTTAAATAATGTGTATTCTCAGAGAGCTCACTCAGACTTTCCAGATCAAAACTATATTCTGGGGAATAAATGAGGCACTTTCTAATGTAACAGAATTTCTCTTAGTGTGCCACTGTTTACGTTAAAAAGCATGAGTTCAGCATTAGTTTGAATGAAGAGTTATCATCTATGATTTATACAGAGGTTAAAGCTTATAGGCAACTTTAATAAAAATTCTTTCATTTGCTTCTGTGTGTGTACTGTAAGCACAACCACACAAGAGTGGAATTGTGATACCATACATTTCTCAGACCCTTACAGTTTACATAACATGCTTAGAATATTACCAAAATTTCACAAAGTAAATATTTCATCTCATTTCATAAGCAAAGAAGTTGATATCCAAGACAACAAATAATTGAGCTCTTCAGGACTCTAAGCAAAGATTGCTTTTCTGTATTGGGTGTGTGTGTTCCTTATTTTTTATTTTTGTAGTTTTTAAATCTTTCCTTAACTGTTTCATTTTCCTTACAAAATGCACCTGAGATGCAACTTGAGCAAGAATTAAAGAAAATACGCGCCTACCTAGTTTCTGCTTTTGGTTTTACCTTTCTCTAGCTGTGCCTGGAGGTTTGTTTCAGTGGCTCTAAGGTGATATTCAGTTTATTCATATAGACAGCAAATGTATTTCAACCTGAAGAATGCATTTTTTAAAAATAATAACTTCGGTGAAATATAATTCATATACCGCACAATTCAGCCTTTTATGGTGGTACTGGGATTGAAACAGGGCCTTTCCATTGAGTTACATCTCTAGCCCTATTATAATTTTTATTTTGAGACGGAGTCTCGCTAAGTCCACTAAGTTGCTCAGGGTGTGCTTGAACTTGTTATCCTCCTGCCTCAGCCTCCCAGAGTTCTGGAATTACAAGCTTGTGCCACGTGCCCAGCCCATCTGGCCTTTAAAATATACAATTCAGTGGTTTTGAGCATGTTCAAAGAATTATACTACCATCAACATGATCAATTTAGAACAATTTAATCACTCCAAAAACAAACCCTGTTCCTATTAGAAAACACTCATTTTCACGAAAACTCCCCAGATCTTAGAAATTAGTGCTTTAGTTTACTTTTTTTGTATAGATTTATAAATGCTAAATATTTCATAAAATTTGAATCATGTAATCTGTAGTCTTGTGTATAGATTCCTTCTGCTAGCATAAGGTTTTCAAAGTTTATCTATGTGGTAACATGTATTATTACTTCATTACTTTTTATTGTTGAATAATACTTCACCTTATGGGTATAGTTAGATATTAATCCAAAACAGACATAGATGGTCAGTAGTAGAGGAAAAATATTTAACACTGTTAGCCACCAGTTAAATGCAAACCTAAATTTCAGTGAGAGATTACTTCATATCCACTAATGAGAGCAGTTATAACTCACATTGCCAAGGATGTGGAAAAACTGCAATCCTCGCACACTACTGGTAACCACGTAGAATGATATAGATGTTTCCAAAATAGCTTGGTAGTTACAGCGTTAATCCAAGAGTTGCCACGTAGCTTAGCAATTCTGTTTCTAGGTATAGACACAAAAGAAAGGAAACATGTCCACATAGCAACTTGTTCTCAAGTATTATAACAGCAAAAAGTTAGAAACAACCTAAGTTAATTTTACTACTACTAAGTTTAAGGAACAGTCATGCTTATATGGGAGTAAAAATTATCATCATATTTGATGCCATATTAAGTATTCTAATAAATACTCAAATCAATTCCTGTAGGCTTAGCTAAATTGTTGATAAAATCTCAAAACAAAGAAGCACAGAAGGAGAGAATAGATTTAAATTTAATGGTGAGAGGAAGTAATAAGTATGTGACTTTAGTTATTTAAAAAAAACATATGGGTAAGCAATGGAATAAAGTACTAACTAAATTCTTGCTTATTTCATCTTTGGAATAGCTTGTGCACTGATACAATTTGATTTATTATTATTTTTAAGAACTCCATTAGAACATTTTATTTCCGACCCCATTGGAATTGTCTACGGGCTGAATCATAAAAATGTCAAATAAATTAATGTTTATCCTGCAATTTATAAAGCACTATAAACAGTAAGATATTAGCTTACAAGAAAACGTGCTGCTTACATAGTGTGTTACTTTGGAGTTACTTGAAAAATTTGTGTCAAGAGTTAAATTCATTTTATCACTGGTATGATATGAAAATGAAAGACATCCAGGAAAAACTGATACATAAAATACAATTCTTAAAAATTTAGGTCTGTTCCTGCACTTCCTTCGTGGAATCTATACCAGCAAGATTTGAGCATCTGTCATAACAATTTACTACCAGCTAAATGTTATACTACATATTCTGTGTGCCAAGCCCATTATAAGCTCTTTATAAACGCTGACCTATTTGTTTTTCTCAATAATCTTAAGTGATAGATGATGTATTATCTCTTAGTGGAGATCGGATTAAGTAATGTACTCTACACAACTAGTGGAGAGCAGAGTAAAAATTGTGCACATTGTAACCCTGTTCCTGAGTATATACTATTCACCACCGTACTAGACGTTTCTCCCAGTTCTTCATGGCATCATAGCCTTGGTCTGGAATAGACGTCAGAGCCTGGGGCCACTGCTATAGAGTAGACCAAAAACATTTCCACCCAACAAAGTTTCCAAGGGTGGGAAGCATTCTTTTATTTCCAATTTCCCTAGAAGCTCAGAGTCTAGCAATATTTTTAAATTAAGACAGATGTTGAAGAACATTTATTCATCTTCTCTCATTTAATAAATAAGGAAATTAAAGTTTAAAGAGATTGAGTGATTCACAAGTTTTCATTTTGAATTTTCCTCCCTGGAGTTACTAACTGGTGAATGTTGGTTAAGCAAGATTAGTCACTAAAATATTTGTTAAGGACCTTCCTAACATGTGTCTAGCTGTATGGAAAGGAACATATTAGATATTATAATATGTATTTTTTCCAATTTCCGTAATAAGCTATATGATGTCATATAAAAATAATTTCTTTCTAACAGGGAGAATTTACTACAGTAGACCAAAACTTTCAGAGTGACTGTGGATGTGTACGGTATCTATGTGGTAATTATTTATAGAATTTTAAATAATAAATGAATATATTGTTATCTGTTTTTCACTATTAATAAATTCAGAATGGTTTTGAGGGATACAAGTATTAA